>MNCI01026512.1:0-32977 GCA_015680685.1 Gnetum montanum
TCCTTGGAACTAGAATCCATCAGGAGGTAGAGTATGATGCTAAAGTTATTTAATGATAAATAACAAACCTACTCTTCAGTGTCCAACCTAAGGAAGTAGATTCAAGGGTAGAAATAGAAAACCTACAAGTTCCTTGATGCATCCTTGGAAGGATATTATTTATTACTACATAGGTACCCAAGTCATGGCTTCTCTCAGAGGGAACAATTGATGCATATCATAGATGAGCTAAGGAACAAGAAAAGGAAAATCCTTGGAATCTATGCCCAATAAAGACTATTAGAAATAAAAGCCCATAAAATACTAAGATTGATAGACTAAGTGATCAAGGAAGAGGATGAGCTTAAAAAGAGAGAGAGAGCATATGTATGTTGAGTATCTTAATAGTACATATCCCTCCATAAGAAGAATAATTATGCTTATGAGAGAAGGGAAGATAAGGATCAAATTAAGAAGGTTATTTAAAGAAAAAATTTGTTCATCCAAAAATAAGTTTAAAAAATAACAACAATGGTTGGAAAATTATAGGATTCTATTAATGAAAAATTCACAACTACATTGAAAATCATGGAGAAGAAGATAAAATAGGTACTTCTACAAGACAAGGACAAGAAGAAGAAAAAGAAAATTTTGAAGGATATTGATGTAGAGCCTACCTCAATATATCCAAAAAAGAACCCATTCCACAAGCTTTCTAATCAAATTAAGCTTAGAAAACAAGAACAACATAAAGGAATGGAGAAAATTCTCTATTTTATAAAAGAACTATCAAAATATCAAGAAATACATCAAATATTGATTCAAGCTCAACTCACCCCTCTCATAAGGATCTTAGACACCACACATATCTCCTCTCAATCCCTCAATTGCTCACTCTTGGAGCATAAGATTAAGACAAGAAACTTATGAAAGATTCTCTCAACCTCTCTCAAGTGCTTTCCCTTATCTCACCTCAGATTCCTTACACATGCTCTTAAGAGACCTCTCAAATATTTTACTCTCAACTCTTACTCTCTCTTATCAAAGATCATGCTTTGGATGCCTAGTTATACTTTTTCTTGGATGATCTTTCATCTTCCCTTCATTTTAGAAGTCAATTTAAAGTCCATTGAAATTCACATAGGTCATCTTTGATAAAAAGGAGACATCTTTCCAAAGTGTACATGAGCAATATAGTAGACATCTTAAAGGGATACTAGACAAAGTAAACATCTTGTAGATCAATTAGACATATTTCTTGCATTATAGCATAGTGATACTAGACATTTTACTTCAAGAGTATATGTCTATCTTACAATGGAGACATCTATTTCGACAAGGCCAAAAATATAGATGTTCATTTTGAGGTCTAGAACATCTAGACATATTTCCACAATCTTTTTCAAGTAAATTAGGTTTAGAAAATAACAACAACATATAGAAATGAACAAAATTATCCTTTTTATAAAAGAAACTCTTAAAATATAGAGAAATACAACAAAGATTAAGGAGCCAAGCTTAACTCACACCTCTTCCAAGGATCTTAGAGGCTACACATGTCCCCTGTCAATCCCTCAATTACTCACTCTTAGAGAATAAGCTCAAAAAAAGACACTGGTAAGAGATTCTCTCAACATCTCTGAAGTGCTCTCCCTTTCCTCTCACTCAAATTCATTGCACAAGATCTCAAGTAACCTCTTAAATCTCTTATTCCCAACCCTTGCTCTCTCTTACCTAAACTTAGACCTTGAATGCCTATTTATACTTTTTCTAGATGATCTTTCATCTTCCCTTCATTTGAAAATTCAATTTGGAGTTCATTAGAATCTATACAAGTTGCCTTTAACAAGAAGGAGATACCTTTTTAGAGTACAAATGAGTTGTACAATAGACATCTTGTCGGAGTAGTATACATCTTCTAGATAGATTAGACATCTTGTAGATTGGAATGGAGAAATGAGGAGGGGATGGCTGAAATTTGAAATGAAGCCATTGGCAGAGGACACCAGGAGGACACCGTCGGATTCGGTGGCTCAGGAGTCCATGCCGTCGTCGGGGAACACGCCATTACCACGTGCGATGGTGGCACAGGCGGGCTTGGATACCCAGGCGTCCATGGAGACCTGGACTAACGCATTGAGCAGCATGAGGGTGGACAAGTTGGAGGGCTCGCAGGTCGCTCTCAATGGTTCAGGGGCGTTCGTCGTCTGCTCGCGGGAGGGAACGGTGCTACGGATAAAGGTCGGGCCGCGGGCCGCGGGCATGTTGAAATAGTTGGAGTGTAGCCTAATCGACAAGTTTGTGTCAGAGGGTGCGAGGCCACGAATGGATTTGATTCGGAGATGGATCTGATCCATTTGGAGGCTAGATACCATGACTGTGAAATGTCTCGTGGAGGACTGTCTCCTATTTTGCTTCACCTCAGCAGTGGACAGGGAATGCATCCTAGTGGAGGGGCCTTGGTTTTACAGGGTGCGGGGGTTGGCGCTGGCACCCTGGCACCCAGAAGCGCACCATGATAAAGATCTATTTGAACGGGCACCGATTTGGGTTCGGTTACACAGTCTCCCCTTGAAATATTGGTTGACTGATTTCCTGCAATCGACGGCTGCGTTATTCAGTGAGTTTATTAAATTTGACCAGTTCACCGAGGCGATGGACCATCTGGGCTTTGCAAAATTCTGTGTGTGGAGGTCCTTATGCTTCGCGGACCATGTTGATGAGCTGGTGCTGGACACCGACCTTGGGAAAGAGTGAGTTCGCGTGCAGTTCGAAAACCTGCCGACAGAGGTCCCAACCTCGTTGGTGGACATCGCGAGGGGGGATGGTCCTGCGAAACAGGGTTGTACCACCCCTGAGCTTAACAACGGTGGTTGGTAGCTTGTTCAAGAAAAGGGCCGAGGGGCCAACAAGGGCTCGATGGTGCCTGCAAGGGCCGCAAAAAGTCCGGTCGGGATTCCGCAGGGTTTGGAGGGGTCTACATCCGAGCTTGGTACAGCCATCATTGGGCAAGATGGAGAGGGGGGCGGACCCTCTAGGACCTCGCACAGTGGGGGACCTGTGGCTGGGCTCTAGGATGGTAGGTTCGGCGTGATGGGTGCCGCTCCTTATGATGCGAAGAAGGGGGCGGAAGCCCTGACTGATGCGGGGGCTAGGACGCGCTGCAATGGCTTGGCCAAAACCTCCTAGATGAGGGGGGCATGTTCGTCGTAGGGGGGGCAATCCCCACCATCGCTGATCGACTAGATCACCACCATTCGGGGTTCGACATGGCCCAAAACTCCCTTCAGTTGCTGGGGAATGCCACGCGAGAAAGGGATGGTGGTCTCCCTGCAGGTGCCCAAGGTGGGACGCCCTGAAAGCAGCCACGCCCGACACAAGACCATGCAACTGTACGTCGATTTGGGAGTGCAACCCACACTCCGGGAGGTTTACTAACATTCGACCATATCACCATGAAGGTGCTCTCCTAGGAGGGGTTGGGGCTGGCAGGCTTGGTCTGTTGATTTGGGTAAGGGTTTGGGATTGGGGCTTTTTGCCCGCCGACGGTGATGCCCATGGCGATTATGGTTCACGGGAGCCCTAGGGTTGGGGGCCGTGGTCGGTGTGGGGCCAGCAGCTCTGGCCTACGCTGTACTGTTGTATAGCTTTTTTTTGGGAATACAATTCACTTGATTTTTTTCAAAAAAGTAGATGTCTTTCATACATTGCACTAGATTGACAATAGATGCCATGCTCTAAGAGTGAGCATCTATCTTGCAAAGGAGACATATCTTCTAGAGGAGACATATATTCTAGTAGGGCCAAAAATATAGATGTTTATTTTAAAATCTACAACACTTAGATACCTTCAAACAAGTTCCCATTGATCTTGGAACCTCCTAAACTCCTTAAAATGGGCTCCAAACACCTCCAAATATGCAAAAACTCAAGGAAAAGACATAATCATTGCAAGGACACCCTTAATATCCACATAATCCTCTTCCTCTAGTGCCACATCTATCAATGCAAGGAAAAATACCACCATAGTCATAACAGAAAAATATTAGAAGATTCATTAACATACTAATGGATGACAGCTCTAGCAATTTCAAGTGCAAGTCTTTAAAACACCCCTTCTTTTGGTTTGTTAGTCCATGTACATTGATCTAAGAATTAGTGGTTCTAGACCCTACTTCAATTCTAATATTCTTCAATTTCTTAAAAAAGCTGCCTTTAAATCAAAACTTGAATGTAAAGACTATCATGTTAATTCATGTTGTATTAAACTGGATTAAAGTAGGTTCTCTTTCAAGAAAGAGAACAAATCCTAGGAGTTGACTAATTTATTTGCACATTACGAGGAATGCACCTTGCAAAGTTCTACTTGACTCAAGTTTTGGAGTTAATTTAGTTTCTTAAGAAATGTATAAGGCTTGGAACTTACCTCCACTAGAGAAATGCAATATCAAACTAGAGCTTGTAGACCAATTTATCATCATTCCATTAGAATAGGTGGAGGATGTTATAACCATCATTGATGGATGTCTTATCTAATATATTTCCTTGTAATCAATGTAGAAAATAACAAGGAGGATTTTCTCATCATTATTAGAAGATCATGACTTAGCACCATTGACATTAAGTTGGAAATCTAACACCTTTCCTTAAATACCATCAAGAAAACTAAACATGATATGATGAAGCAATATAAATTTTTTTGCATTACTTATAAGAAGATAGGATGTAGTTGTGGAAGTATCAAATAATACTATTCCATAACAAACCTAAGAAACAAGTGTATCCAAAATCATGTAGACATAATAACCACTAAATAAAAAGACATACAGTGACTAGAAATTACCAAATTACATAAAACATACATGAAATCATCTAACCAACTTATTAGTTCCTACAATAATAAAATATCCCAAGTAGAAAACTCATAAGAACATATTTTTTCCTTTGGTCCTACATAAGAAGAGGATGATGAACAAGAAGATCCAAAAATAGAAATTGAAAATAAAAAAATACATCTAGACCTTATAAAATAGAAATACCTTTTATTCTAACAAGATATATATTTCCAATTAATTAGAACTTGGTTATCATCAATATTAAATATAACAACAAATAGAAACATAAATTACTAAAGATGATAACCAAAAAAAATATAATGTATCACCCAAAGATGTGTGGTCCATTTTTTTGAATACTTGTCCATGAGTTCAATCATGAGGAAGTTACCCCATCTTGAATTAGGGATTAATCAAATACATTTTATATCTTTTTTTTACAATTTTTTCTAAGTTTTCCTATTTCTTTATTATTCTTAATATTTTCTAATTTTCTAGAAATGTTCTATTTTATTTGAGTCATTTACTTTGTGTTTATAGATGATTTTAATATTTTTATTAATAAATTCCTGCTTATGTGTAGGATTCAACTTCATTTTTGGAATTATGTTCTAGGTTATCAAATTATTGAAGGAATAATTATGTAAGAAATTATGTTCTAGGTTATCAAATTATTGAAGGAATAATTATGTAAGAAATTATGTTCTAGGTTATCAAATTATTGAAGGAATAATTATGTAAGAAGTAAGATCACAGCTTTCATCCCTTCACTTTCATTAATAATAGGCCCTTATCATGGGAATAATGTGATCCTTATCAAATTGAAAACTAAATTTTAGCCATATTCATTAACCTTGAATGAGGAAGCAAGGACCAAAACGATTGGATAAAGGTGTGATGTTAAGGAGATTTGTTGATTCCTTGGACTTCCACTTTAGGTCCAAGTAGTCCCAAATTAATACACTATCACACATGTTTTTAATTTTTTTGGAAAATATTTTATGAACTAATTATTCCCTTGTTACATCACTAGAAAGACATGTGATCCATGCCTAAAGGTATTCTTATGATAAGGATAACAAATCAAATAATTAATTAATTTATAAAAGAAACCATTCTTAGGGTATTATAGGAATGACATGTGACCCATTCCTAAAGATACTTCTTTGATGGAATTTGGATTGGTTATAAGATTTAAAAAAAAAAAACATGTGACCCATGCCTAAAGATGCTTCTATAACTAATGGAAAAGGTCCATAATATGAATATTAATTATTAATTAATTATTTTTAATAATTATAATGCATGTTTCCTAATATTTTTCTTTTTGAGTGATGTTTTTTAACATAATGATTAGTTGGTCTCATGGAGGTGGGCTTAGGAGGATGCAATACGATGTCACTCTAAGAAGTAGAACTTGGTTTTAAGTCCTAATAGATGGATGGTTGATCATTTCTAATTATGCTCTACACAAAGGATTCATTACAACCATGATAAGGTATCTTACGTTCCACTTCTACAATCCCTTCTAGCTTAATTTCTTCTTACTACAATGTACAACTATGATTTTAACAATTTTTCTTAGTATAGTATAGGATTTTATCTACAATTGTTGCATGTGTGTTCAAATAAAAATCATATCAACATTCAATTTCTTAAGTATCCATAGATACCTAGTGAGATAATTATATAATGGCATTTTAGACAAGAACCTACTTTGTGAGGGATCCACTTATATAATTCTTCATAGTCTTGTCCATGAACTAATTATAAAATTTCTAAATATCAATGTATTACTACTTTATTTTCATGCATTTTTACAAATCCAATTTCAAATTTATTCAAATGTTTGTACCATAACCCTCCAAGAATACCAATTCTTAAAAATCTTAAGGCTTTCAAATGTATCCAAGCCATCATTTCAATTCTTCTTAAACATTTCTAATATTTAAATTAGTCTTAGCAACCTCTTTATCATTTCAATATTTAGTATAGTGTTAAAACACTTCATTAGAATAAATTTTAGTTTTACAATCTTCTAAAAAATCATTAGAAGATCCAATGTAATAAATTTCTTAAATATCCTTCATTGACATAGTCATCTTCAATACTTCTTTGTTAATGCATTAGCATCAAAGACACATAAAAATCCTACATATGGGACATGACTGTTAGTAAATTTTTTCACATTTTACTTCCAAACATGAGGAACTTTTGTCATCATATTAAGCACTAAGCATTCAAAGAGCAATATCTTATGATTGAGACCTTCATTTGAGCTTACTCAAAAACTTATGAACATTATCATTTGGAAAACATACTAACATCTTAGTTTGTGAGCTGCTGAGATAACTAACATTAAAAATATCTAATATTAATATGATCTAGTTACCTTAAGACCTATGGAACATTAAAAGGTAATTGCCTAAGGAGTTAAATGTTCCATTTTCTAAAATTAAGGTATCAACCAAGACTCATAAAGAACAAAGTTATTATAAAATATTTTGGAATCTAAGTATGTTTTAGAGGTATAAGATTGATATCAATCATGCAAGAAGAGACCAATAAATAGATGAGGATAAGAACCATAAAAATAATAACAGGCATCCCATGCAACGAGACACACAAGAGAATAGCCCAAGGTTTAGTTTGTTAGATAAATTCCTACCATTCAAATTAAATAATCTATGTAGATAGAGGTGCCTTAGCCATAATTGAACATGAAGGTGATCCTCACAGATGCATGAGTAATAAAGATTAAAGAGATCAAATTTTATCATAGAGTTACTCTAAAGCCTAGTATTGGATCCTTCATGTAATGAAGTTTTCTTTTCAAGAGGTTCATGAGTAATTGCAGGTCTCTCCCCTATGGTCCATTAGCTCAATTAATTGAAAGTGATACTTGGGTAAGAACTATCTTTTCTAGAATAATTACCAAAAAGATTCCCTTGTCAAAATTAAGGACATCATTATCCCTATGATTGGTTGGTATTAGATCAATGATAATAAATGTATTTGACATCCTAGAATATTTCACTAAAACCTAGTTTAAATTGTTCATAGTCAAAGGAAAGTTGACCATTTTTGAAGCTTGACATTAGTAGGTCAATTTGTTGAACTAGTAGTTGTAGAATAAAGTTGTACAACTCTATGTTTAGCTAGTAAATCCTACAATCCACTAACTTACCTTATCCCAAGATGAGATAATTAATTAGTTGAAGGCTTAACAATACCAAGTAGAGATGGAGTAAGAGATGGCAACGTGGAATGCATCTCTGGCCAAAGCTAAGGCCTATGCATGTGATAAGAACATTTCCATATTGAGTAAGAAAATAAAGGCCTTAATGTTTAAATTAGAAGATTTTGGAACATTGAAAAAAAAAAGAATTAATTGAAAGATCATCTCAAGTATCTCTAAGAGTAGTTAGCATGCATTAATGTAGACATTGGAAAATTGGTAGCTAAAAACATGAACCTTTCAATGAAGAAGGTAAGGACTATAAGAAAGAAAATAACCTATCAAGATCGCAAAATGACAAAATGAGGCTACAAAACTTGAAAGAATTAAGAACCATACTAGAGATTAAGTCAACCTTTAAAAGGAGATCAATGGAAAAGAGATCTAATTAGCAAAAGATAAGCTTAACATAGTCCTTAAATATCTCCCAAATCCTAGCTCATAATCCATCTTTGATGGAATTAACATCATTAGTTAAAAAAAAATTAAGAAAAAAGAGTTACAAATTGAAGACATGATCAAATACATAGAGCTTGCTAATTTACAATATGTGAATCTTGTAATGCTAATTAAAAGTAGACTTATAAATGAGTTGGAGAAGCAAGTCACCACTACATTTCCATTATACAAGTAGTGTGACATCCCATTTTTGAATGTCATGGAAAACATCAAATATATGTTATATTTAGTCATTATGCATAAGAAGATAATATACCAAACATCAATATATGTAACATTTGACATTATGCATAAAGGAAATAACAGGAAAAATGTAGAAAGAGAAAGAAAAGAATGCTTTATTGATATTGAATAGAAAGTATTTGGATCATGCTCTATGAATGTTCCTTGGGGTTTTCTTCCTTCAACATCTATCCCCTTATAGGTAATCTAGCACTGCCACCATGGTTAGGCCTATTACTGTCTAGGAGGGATGGTCAGTCTACTTCTTGTCCCACTTCACCTAGCTTTTGTGACTTGCTTGTACTGGCTATACCACTCCATGTAGGCACAACCTCTAAGCCTAGGTATAAATGCCTTAGGTCATATCCCCAAAGGTTACCTTAAGAGACATGTTTGTTATTACATTATGCCCTTTTGGATCTCAATTACAACTACCCTTTTGGGTCTTGTTATGATAATGATAATACTTTTTATGAAAAGGCACCATATTTGTTATACATCACCATCATTTAGAAATGGGGATGTTACATGTAGGAATATGGACTTCATAATGAGATTGTTTAAAAGTTATAACTTGTTAATGTGGATCTAGAGTTGTTGAAAGAAAAACTTGCAAACTAACAAGACATGCTAGGGACTTTGGTTATGTGAATGATAGACTACTAGGAGATAAAATATACAATAAGTAAGTTTGACATTGAATGTACATATTTTGTAGCTTAGTTTATCAATATACATGAAATGTTTTTAACTTTACTTATTCTTGACAAGTATGTACAATGTCCACTATAGGTGATCTAATCTGGGCTATTGGTGATTCTAAGAAAAAAGATAACAAAATGCAAGTCCTCATTGAGATATTTCATATGAAGAACATAATACTAGTAGTAATAAACTAGTCATTAGAACCACCAAGGTAGGAGAAACCTCTACTTTCACAAACAATCTAAGGTATCTACCTTGGAAATTTTTTGTAATCTTACAAATTTTGCAAAGTCAAAGTATCCAATATTTATCATCTTGTCATGTATTAAACTCATTCAAATAATATTTGTAACATAATACTAGAGTATTGTTAGTTACTGAATGAATTGACTGTTACTCCCACACTTTAGTAAACAAACTATATTTCAATTTTGTTTAAGTGAACAACAAATGTTTAGTTATTCATGAGGTATGATGGATATTCCTTCTATCAACTATGTTGATGTATATACATTGACATATGATGAGTGGCAAGATTCCCCTGTGCCCAACCATATGAATCACAGAGCGTTCACGTGCCATCTAGTTGAATTCTATGGACTTTATTGTTTCAAGTGAACTAGCCTTCTAGGCAATGAACCTTGCCCTAAGGTCATTCATTGTCTTTCAAATTACACTTGTGAAGTACATGGTATGATTAAGTGTAATTGAGGTATACAATTTTTATAGTTTTATGTTTTATAGTCTTGGTCCTTGAATAGAGATAAAGACAAGGTAATTTAATGGCTAATTCAATGTAACTAACCTATTGGCCTCTAGCTAATCCCAACATAAGTATTTGGTCCCACTTTCCTTACACCTCCCAAATCCATGTATCCATTTATGGGTTACCAAGCACTATGCTACTGGGCATACCAAGCAATAACACTACGGGGATTACCAAGTAAATACATGTTACGCTCAAAGTGGTTGTACTTATGTATTTAATCTATCTAGCTTATCTAGCTCAATTATCTTAATTAGCTTAATTACTAAAAAAATTGAATAAGTAATTGAAGACATTAAATGCATAAATAAAATATTTAATCTATCCAAAATGCTTCAAGATTTATCAGAAAGCCCTTCTTTATTGTTGCACACATTGTCATGCTTAGGTACAACAATGCTCAAATAAATATCTCTACACTCAATGACTCCTATTGCAAGCACTCAGGAAAAATATTTTAACTTTTGAATAGACAAACTTTAAGAGCTCTACTACTACTATGAGAATTGATGCCATAAATATGGCTGGTGGCTCATATTTATAGACTAGGATAGACCCTTGCATCGATGGGGCTATGTCAATGTAATTAAGTACATAAATGGGGCCTCATCAATGCAAAAAACTACATTGATAGGGCCTAGTTGACGTGACAAATCAAAACTCATAAACATAGCTATGTCAATGTGTTGATGTAGCTAATGTAATAACATAGCTACATTGACATAGTCATCACAAATGCCTATAAATATGGATTTACATACTATATTTATTGCATCTATTGGCATTAACTATAGTGAAAATCTATTAGTTTATTCCCATAGTCATAGGAAATAGTCATTGAGTGCTTGTAGCATGGTTCAAATTAGTTTTACAAAATATTTATACATGTGCATTATGCTTAGATACTTTGCATGATGGAAATAAAAATTAACATTACTTCCTTTCATTGTAGCGCTCTAACTTAGATTAAATTTTACTTTTTATCTTTTTATTATGCTTATGCACATACAACAATGTTTAATTTTGTATGCACCTAATGAATATTTTACTTTCAATACATGCATTAAACATGTAGAATAAGTATGATCAATTTTGAGCATAAACACATTATTGTTTAGTAATCACAATAGTTTTTTTTGGGTTGATAATCTAGGTGGCATAAGATGAGAATTTCATTAATGGTATCCTTTTGGTCATCATGTATGCAATATTTTATCTTGTTCCACTTCTGTGGTACAACATCATCCTTATGGTAGATGTATCAATAATATTCTAAATTTTCTCCTCATATTCTTTTTCTTTTTATCTCTTATTGCAAGTACATCATCCTTCATATAGTTCATCCTTCTCTTTCTTATTTTTAATGGATCCTTATTTAATATCTTAACAACATCCATTAAGAGGAGGAATGTTGTACCCACTTTTTTGACATTTCATTAGCTAGAACATGTTCAGATGTAGCATCATCAAACCTTCATCAACACTAAGTTTATGATATTTTCAAAAGTCAAAAACTTTGATGTTTTCTTAGCTAAGGTCTCCTACTCTCTCTTGATCATATGAAATCAACATGCACATAAGATCCCTCCCAAATATTAGTTTGAATTAGGGGATTGCATCTGATTTCTAATAGGTAACATATAGTTGATGTTCAACATTAATGTTACTTATATAGATGACATTAAAATCCCACTTTTCTTTGTCATTTTGAACCATGCAAAGGCTTTTGATACTTTCCTTTAAAAAACTTGGTGATAGCCAATGTTAGAACCAATGTCAAAATTAGCTTCACAAGTTAAAAGTAAGCATTTTTAGCTTAGATGATGCCTAGATGGTGCTAATGTTGGCATCAACATCAATGTTATGTTTATCATCATTATGAAATTAGATTTAAAAACATGTGCAATTCGAGGTTTTAAATTTAGATTCCAAAAATTTTAAGATTTTAAAGGCTTAGAAATACGAAATCCAAACATCCAAATAAGTTAATGTTTTGAGATTGAAATCTATTACTTGAACTTTGAAAGAAGAAAAAATATCACCATCATTTTTATGAGAGCTCCTTGACAATCAATAGGTTCTAGTAGTGCTTCATTAGGCTTCCTTCGACATAAGCCATCCTTTGTGAAGTCTGTAATATCCTCCTTCCTAACCTTATGTTAGAGAATATTACATTTGTTATAGATCCCCTAACAAACAATTGGTCATGGTAATAGGAATTAAAAATCAAAATGATCTAATGCAGTGATAAAGAATCCAAAATAAAAAATACAATGGAGCCATGATTGAAAGAAGAAGCAAAAATTGTAATAATAAGAATATCAATGAAACATAATTAATTAACATGATATATATAACGGACTGAAAACTAAGGTAAACTAAGAAGAAACAAAGGAATATAAATTTGAAAATCTAACATATAATCATTAATAGAAAATAATATTATGACATGTTAAGTCATATATAAAATATTAATTAATCCAAATACTTAATTTATGAAAGATAATTATTTAATACAATTATATAAAATATAAAAATATTGCTAAGAAACAATTAAACTAATGTTGGAAAATAAAATATGCATAGAATCCAAATATTAGTAACAATAACAAAGATCTCCTTGCTTCACATAGTTCTAGTAACCTAAAACTAAGAGGGGAAATTAGTAAACATTGAGTGAAAAAACGTGCCATCTCCTCTTGTTTAATTAAGGGAAAATCTTATGGTGGCTAGGTGAAGGCATGCTAGCTTGTAACATGTGTCAATAAGCACAAGTATCTAAATAATATAGCTCACATATCAAATAGGCTTTAAACACCAATGAAGTTTAATCTAACTTAATAGCCCAATCAATCCATCAATCTATAAACTAAGAGACTAGCATTCATCACACTTAGTTTCAAATGTATGAATTATTGTTATGTATACTTTTCCAAATTTTCGAAATAAATTCCAAACTAACATATGTATAGATTTATTTATTAGTCTTAAACCAAACTACCAATACTAGAGGCATTATCCACCACTCATCTCTAAAGTTTTCAAGGCATTGAACAAAGGGACTAATGAGCTATAAATCATACTCTCTTATAGAAAAGGTCCTATATCAAGAGGCACACTAATGCATTCAAGTGAGGGTCAAATATCAAAAATCTCTAGGAAGCCTATTTCCAACTGGTCATAAAACTCAATGCTAGTTCTTGATAATTAGCAATCATATGAGAATTCAAACAAGTACAAACTAAATGTTGATAGTGGAGGAAGACAACCAATGATCAAAAAGTTAAATCAACTAAAACCTCTAATAAGAACTAATAATTGAGTCCATGATCAACACTAGCAAATTGACATGATCCAAAACTACAAAATAGTGTCAAATGAGATCTAGGACCAATGAAAACTATTCAACTATGTTTCAAAAGCAAGATAAACCTAGAAATTACATAATACTAAGACCATGACCTCACCATGATTCATGATGACTAATTATAACCTAATCACAACTTGTATTTTATACAAAAATAATCAAATATAGAAACTATGCTAAAAATGCTTGATCACTACTTAACCATGAATCACGGTGGATGGTCCATGACTTATTTAAAAATGGTGGTTATCAAGAAATCATAAGAATTAGCTTAGAATGACTAAATTTTTAATGAAGGCTTAGCCGCAACCTCATCACATTTTTTGTACTTAACCATGACCTAATTAGAACTAGTGGATTTGTAGGTTTTTAGAAAATAGAGATTAGAAATGCAAGAAATAACTTTAGGGTTGGTTATGACCTTACAATAACTTGTGGTGGGAGACCACGACCTACTCAAAACTTGTGGTTAGCATTAGCAGTCTCATCATGACCCATGGTAGATTTGTGATTTCAACACAAATATCAAAAAAATACTTCAACTGGTCACAAAACAATTAGCAATTGATAAGAGATGTTGGAAATGCCATGATAAAGATTCAAAAGATAATTATGGATCTTCAAACTAAGAGGAAAGTTAATATGAAGTCAATGGTTTGGCAAATGTTCTAAACCCTAGCTAAAATAATCATAAAATCATAAAATAAGAAGGGCTTAGAGTTTAAAAAAACAATTGAAACCTAATTGAATCCATACCAAGATGATCATAATGGCATAACAATATAAATATAACAAGTAATATATAGTTTAAAATAGTTTGTATCATTATTTTTCACAAAACCCTCTTTTCCAAAATTAGCAAAAACACTAAAACTATAGTGAAAGGAAACAATAAATTATTCATAAAAATCAAGCAATACTACTCATGCAAATTAAGAACTAAACTCAATCATAATTCCATAAAAATCTAAAGAAAATTTTATAAAATCCAATCATGTTTATACAACATAAACTTGAGAATTGAAACAAATATGAAAAACTACCAAGAGAACTCACTTGGAAGATAGAAGCATAAGTCTACTAGCAACACATAAACTTTACTATGTGCTCACACATAATCGTGCTCACAAACTAGTAAAGCTCTACATGCAGCCACAAGCCTTCAATGTAGTAGAGCTTGTGCATTTAATAAAATGAATGTTGAAGTACCCAGTTGAATGGAGTGTGGAGTTTTTATGAGAAATCCATCAAAAAACTCAATATAGAAAAACTATCTTAATTTATAAAAATAAATTTACAATAAAAGAAATCTATCATAAAATGAATCATAACTCACTTAACCTCCCACAAAGCCAAAAACCATATCAAAAGCACTTAAAATAATGTAACAGATATCATAAATTAATTAATAAATAAAATAATGTATGTTCATATATAAATTTATCCATGCCATTACATGCCCATGCTAAGACAATACCATAGCCTCCATGAAAGCCTATCAAATTTATTCACTAAGTTAGTGCATACTAGGTGAAAATACATAATTAGATAATGCATGGAATTAAATATAGATCAAATAAAATATAAAGATAAAAATAAAATTAATTAATAAGAATAACATAGCATCATACCCAAGCATCAAAAAGCACAAAAAAATAAGGATAAATATAGATTTTTATATATTCCTTTATTAATGTCATTGATGTTGATCCTTTTTTAGTGGTGCTAACACCACTATTAACATCACCAAACTAGTACTTCAAAGAAAAAATATCTTGTGGCCATCATCTTCACATCTATCTTTAGTGGTAAGTCCAATATTAGTTTTATCTACTATAAGATCTAGAATTAACTATTTATAATTCATTTTAATCCAAAAATTAAGACAAAACATTTTTCCAAATGCTATTTATGTTTTTGTTTACACCCATATCATATATGAACTATCATTTTTCCCTCCATGTAAGGATTATCATGTCTTGAGGAATAAAGTATTTTTAATTATTTCAAAAAGTGGAATCCTAACCTCCTTTTGTAGATAGGTATATTGTATAATTCATTTTCTCATACTTTCATTTATCATTACTATCATATATTTATTTACATGATTTCATATTTCACATCATTTTCTTATTAGTTGACCCCATTTTGTTGGGACAAGGCTAGGATCATGATGATGATGCATCATTTCATTATCGTTTATAATCATGAGTGGTAGATCAAGTCTATATTCAATTGGTAAAGTGTGCTCATTCACTTCAATATTATGAATTTATTGAGATTTATATCACTCTTACGATCATTTATAATCATGAGTTAGACCTGATGATTTTGGTTAGAATAGTGTAGGGTCCCTATAATACTAGTTGTGTGGATATTAAAACATAGAATTGACTAACATTCAATCTACAAAGTGCCCAAAATACCTTGTGAGCTAGTTATACAAGGGTATTTCAAGCAAGAGCCTAATTTAGGGAGGATCCACTTGTATAACTCTTGAAGACCTAACCTATGAACTATCTCCATAGACCAAGTAATTAAAGAATAACTTATTTCATTATTTTGCATTATCATTTTTTATTTTATCCTTATTTTGTATAATAATATTTTAGAAACCTTGATTTTTTATGCTCCATGTTTCCCAAACCTATCATATTTATCATCTATAGAAATGATATTTCTTCCCATGACCTTCATGTCTAAATTTCTTTCTTACAACTTTGAATCAACATAAAAATTACCCAAAAATTTCTAGAAAATCAAGACAATTTCCAAAAAAATTAGTGACAATAACTGCATTTTCACTGATATGTCAATGTAGGAAGATTTGTTAATGAATCCTTGTTGATGCACCAACATCAATGTAAAACCATAAAACTAGATATACACATTCACTCTTAGCTAATTTTTCACATTTTCCTTAATTTTCAATAGGATTTTTATTGTTTAGAGAGCCTAAGCCTTGAACGTGCAATATCATATAACTCAAACCTTCAAATTTACACATATAAAAACTTGTGAGCTTTTAGAGTTGAGGTCAACATCATGAGGGTGGTACATCTATAGATTGAGATCCTTAAAAATACCTCAGATTTTGAGCAACTAAGATAGTTAATACTAATAAAGGAGTAAAATAATATAAAATTGAGATCAAATAGCTACCTTAAGATCTTTATGATATTATACTGTAATCACTTTAGGGTGCTAGTATTAAACTTTTTTGAAATTAAGCCAATTCCAATGATGATCAATGGTTAAAAAACTTAGAGATAATGGTTATAAATTAACAATTAATCATTTATGTAGTTATATATGGCATCCAAGAGAGTCCCAATGGTGGATGGTTATTCATAAAGGAGGAAAATGTAACCCAAAGGAGGACATGAATAATTAGAACATAAACTAGAAGCCACAATTGGGCCCATTAAAGAAGAGCCTAAAGTGAAATTTGTTAAGTAGATTTCCACTATAAAGTTAGGGCAATCAAGTTAAGATGAAGTGCCTTGTCCTAGATCCAAACTTGAGGTCATATTGATGGAGGCCTATCTAGAGTAAATCAAAATAAAGAAAATCCAAAGTTCTATTCTACAAGAACTAAGCTTTAGATCCTTCATGGAGCTTACTCAAGGAGTATGAGATCAACTACATACATCAGCACTATGTTCCAACATATCAGCAAATGGAAAATGGTACTTGAGAAAAACATATCTCTTTTGAAATAACCTTCAAAGAGATGCTATAATGAAGGTGAAAAACATAACCACCTACTACTTGGTGGAGATCACCACTGACATCTTGAAGCTTCCAAACATTAGCACATAAGTCAAAAAAGTATCCATTTAGTTAGGTCAAGAAATTAAGAAGGAGGAAATGCGATGATGCTAAGGGATGGACAAGGAGTATAATGAACTCATTCAAATTAAAAGGATCCATTTTAACATCATGTTGTACGATCTTAATTCAATGGTATGACTAAGAAAAATCCCATCCTTTTCAACTAGGGCATGCAAAACATTCAATAGTTAATTCCTTCTTAACTTTTCGTAACTTATGTTTCTAGAAATTGAGAAGAATTTCTAAGAAAATGAGAAGGGCAAGAAAACACTTCCCTTTCTATGCTTGATTATAAAACTTTACAAAAGAGAAGGGATCACTTACTACACTAATAATATACTTAAGAAAGTCATAATAGCATCATGAAAAGAAATAATGAAGAAGAAGCCATTGTTGATGCTTTAAGAGGAAATTTCACTTTTAGCATAGAAACAAGGATTGTTGTTAAAACCTTCAGTATTAGAGCTAGAAATCAAGTAACTAGAAGCATCTTACCAAACACTTGCAAGAGCAGTGGAAGACTATCATCTTACTATGAGCCACCTTAATGAATTATGTAAAAACTATCAATTGGCAATAGGATGATCTCTCGAGTCTATTCACTATTGATGAATCACTATTTTTCCTCTACTTCAACATCAGGTATGCAACATCAAAGTTGTAATGTTGGGTACGTGACATCAAGGTCTTGCTATGATGTTGGGGTATATACATTGGCCTATAAATATAGCGCTTGGGCTCCAACTTTGAGTCAGTTTTAAAGTTATTTTTTAACCACAGTAGTGAAGCTCTTGCAGTTTATTTTCCTTAGAGTTAGAATATTTTCTGAGTGCTCATAGAAGGAGTCTAAGTGTATATGGTTCTTTGTTCAAGCATTGATGTACCTACGCATAGTAGTGTGATAGGAATAAACTGAACTCTTTTGACAATCCTTGCAACATTGAGACTAGATTAATGTTTCTTTTAATATACTTTACTTTTATGCACTTTACTTTACTACATTTCAATTAAGAAATTTATTTCCAGCAGTTAATGAATGCATGCACAACCACTTCAAGCATACATATAGTACTTGATAACCCAACAATGCTTAATGTTTGGTAGCCTAGTAGGACTATATGTGTTTAAGATGTGTTCAATAAAGTGGAATGGTTACTTGTATTAGTGATGAATCATGAATTTGCTAGCTGTGATATTGCTGCCATGATATCATAGCCTTGATATCGCAATGGTCGATATCACATTAGCCACGATATCGCGTACATGATATCACATCTGCCGTGATATCACGTACGCGATATTGCGGTTTGCCTCAATTCCTATAAATAAGAGGTAGCTTTCCTTGTTCTATAACTTAGTTTAGTTCCTTAGCGAAGCTCTCGAAGTTTTACTCCTCTAGAGATAGAATTATTTCCCAGTGTATGCCCATAGTGTGGTGATTGTAGTTGTACGACATCCTTTATTTGAGTGTGACGTACTTGGACACACACATGACCAAAAATAATGATTGAGATTACTTCATCATTGCAGCATTCACTTAGTTTAATTAATTATTTATTTAATTGTTATTTACTGCTTTCTTAGTTAATATCTCTCACCCTTATCTCCTAGTAACGTGGAATGAGTACGAATTAATCACGAGCATTTAAGTGTGACTACTTGGTAACCCAGTAGCGTACCTAGGCCATGCGCTTGGTAATCCCAGTGGTAGTCATGCACGAAGTCCAAGATGTGTACGGATGATTAAGGAACAGGTGCTCATCGCACTTAGGCTAGTTTAGATTCTCTTACCCTTTCGTCCTGGCTTAGTTAATATTATTTCCATTTCCTTTAGGAGTAGCATTAGATTAGGAACCACATCATACACCTCACTTTGGACTAAATCATACGTGACAAAGATAATACTAGTCCAAGTGGGAAGACAATGAACTATGACCTAAGGCTAACTATCTAGGTGGCACAACTAGTTCATCTACGGAGTTCGACCAGATTGCACGTGAAAGTGCTCGCATTTGTATGGTTGAGTGTAGGGGTACCTCGCCACTAATCAATTAGGCTAGATAAGAAGTAAATGAATTAGATTTTAAATTACTTCACTTTTCATTCTTGTTGTAGGCAACCACATCTATAAAACATAAAATGATAAAAAATCACATACATAAATTACACTTAAACCATATACTTGAGCCTCATAAGTGTAGTTGGAAAGACAATGAACATTCTCAATGCTTATTTTACTTCCTAGAGAAACTAGTGTACTAGATAACTATAGGTCCACAGAATTTGACCAGATCACGCATAATGCCTTAGTGATTCGTATAGTTGGACATAGGGATACCTTGCTACTCATCATTGGCATCATTGCTGGGGATCTTTTGACTATTTTGTGTGCTATCTAGGATCTAGTGAAATTATTTAAAATGTTGGAATGAACCTTAGAGTCACATCACATCTTAAAGATTACTACAACAATATTTAGAAGCACATTGCATTTTGTTTAATCTAATCAAAAATATCTTCTTCTCATAGGAGTGATTCTCTTCCCAAGTATGAAAAAGCTTATTTGCCAATGCCTCAACAATATCAAATAGTATATGTTCATCCTGATGAGTATGCACCAAACTTCACCTTCATCCTGCACCAGGATGAACAGCTACATTGGTGCAACATGGAGGGAAACATTATGTTTTTTCCTGATCAATATTTTCCTACAATGCTCCACCAAATGCTTATATGATATGATCTTCTAGAATGTCATGTTGAGTATATTGTGCAAGATACTAATGTTAGGGATTATCATCCCACTAAAGCACAACATCTACAAGATCAACAACTAGAACAATTCTATGAATCTTCGAAGGGAAAAAGATTTAATGATTCTCCATTCCTATTATACCAACAAGTTGGTGGATAATCCTTCTATATGGGTTTTCCATTTAATGAAATTCATCTCTTTAACTTTGGTGAAGGAGGTTAAAACTAGAACTTGCAATCCACAGTTCACAATCCTGGTTCTGGTAAAAATGGGTCTAATGACAAAGAAGGATCTAGAGGGGTAACGAAAGGTAGGAATGTAGACAAAAAGAAATATCATGATTATGGTTGAGATTGTTGAATAGGTGGGAGTAGGCACCATGATGGTGTTGGTTCTCATTTCTCTTCCCCTTCATTATCATCATCTTCTTCTTCTAGCTCTGACCATGACCATAGAAGGCAAGATCATGATGGAGGTGATTGAAATGAACAAAATGATTGACAGGACCAAAATGATCAAAGGGACCATTGGGAGAGGTAGACCAAGGGCATAGATGTTCAAGAGAGGCACAATAGACAAACTATAAGAGCTCTATTACTATTATGAATTGAATGCCCATAAACACAGCTGGGAGCTTGTATTTATAGTTTTTTCTTTAGGGCTACATCAATGGGGCCTCATCAATGTAGCACATGCTACATCAATGAAGCCCCATTGATGGGAAAAAACCATGTAAACAAGGCCCCATAGACGAGGCTACATCAATGGGGGCCCATCAACATGACACTTTGACACTCATCATACCCCCATGATTGAATGAAAACTCTTTCTTAAGTTCCTTTACAAAATTGGAAGGGTAAGGGATTATTAACTAACTCTTAACAAACAAATGACTTAACAAAATTGATTACCCAAGTGTACAAATAAATAAATTAAAAAAATTATGGTGTTCATGACACAAAATTAAACATCATGACATGACTACAAAAATTTAGATAGCACATCCTTTGACAACATAAAGACAATGATGAAGATTAGACAGTGGCTCTAAAGAACCTTCACTGGCTTCAGGCACATGTGGTAGCTGATGTAGCTATGGCTATCCTACTACAACTGCAACCTCTAGTAAAAGGTGAAAGGAATCAAGTAATGCCTTCATATTCTTCTCCTTGCTCCAAGAATCACTCATAGTCGACTTGATATCACCAATGTGGGCTAGAATGGGGATATCCCATAGATAGGCCATTATCATAAACATCTCCTTTACATTAATAGACTAGGCAATGAATTGCTTATGTTCAATGTCGAATGCCTTGATTGCATTTTGCAGCTCCTAGTAGTCATTCATCCTCCTATCCAAGTTCTCTATAGTTGATTGTTGATTAGTGAATTGTGCCTTCAGAACTTTGAGTTTAGCATTAGCCACCACAAGCTTGCTCTTGGTGTTCTTGTGGTGCTTGAACTTAATCTCATATAGCAAGTACAAGATGGCCACCTATTTCTTGAGCTTTGACTATAGTTGTTCAACAATCAACATGGCTAGATTTTTGTAACAAAGATTGGTAGGCTCCATGTGCTCCGTTATCTCCTCAATCTGCAACTCCTTCATACAAATTTCCACTCTATTGTAGGCATCTATCCCATTAACGATGGGTTGTCAAACTTCTCTACCTTGCTAGAGTTTCTAGAGGGCTTCATTTGCTTTTTTCTTCACCAATTAAATGTTTTTCATTTACTTTCTTCTATAGACTAACCTACTCTCTGTAATGATCTTTGAATTTCTCAAATTTAAGAGCTTTAGATTTCTAGGTAGCTACCTCGATTGTAGTCTTCTAGTGAAAGGTGTGCATCTCCTCCATGGAGAGATTCTTGTTCTCTACTACCAGTCTCCTTACTTCTACATTTTCTTTGGCTAGTTACTCCTATTATTGATGGATAAAATTAGTTAATTATTGCTTATGCTCATCAACATTCCATAGGCGATGATTTTCTATGGTCAACTAGACATTCTCTTGATGGGTCTGATCTAAGGCTTTCTAAATCTTATGTTGTGTGGCCTCTACCAAGGATCAATAGAACACTATCATCTCCATTGGACCCTCAACCCCTTTGAGCTTTTCCTAAATTTGTTCAATAGCTTCATCTCTTGTTAGTGTCAGGTTGAGAAAAGTGAGATCAACAATTTGGGCCCTTAATTTGACAACTTGCATAGCCAAGAATTTTTTTAGTTCTTTGGCTATTTCAAGTTGCCCTCCAAGATTATGTTCTTGCCCCTTACCTCTAAGAACTTTGACTAGATTGCAATAATGTTGTTTGGAAGGTCAAAGATACTCGAAAGTAGTTGCTTGGTTCCCACCAGTTGATCCAATAGTTATTTATGTTGTGTTATGTTTATTCTACCATGTGTAGTTCCTATGAACATATACACATCTTTGAGTGTAGTGACATCTGGTGCAAATGCTGTAGGTATGTTGAGCATGTTGGCAATCCTATCAGTGACCACTTCTACTACTATCTCCTACGCTTGGTGCTGCATCACCAATACAATTGCCCCTTCACCCTCCTCCAAGTGCATTGAGTAAGTTTCAACATTCTTAGAGATTTCTAGGAGTGATTGTTATTCTATGAGAGATACTGTTACACCTCTCTAGCACTCAGATTTTACCTTGCAGGTAGCTGTGTTCTTTGGGCTGAGAATATGGACCCACATCCACCCATCAAACTAATTATTTGGGCCACCTCATTAAGGTGACTCATTGCTAGTGTATACACAAATGGGTCGTTACCACTCATGCATGCTCATTGCTTTTGTTCACTTTAGAGCCATTCCTAGTATTAGTGTAACTCTTGGGTGGTTGCAGTGATGTCTAGCACCATTGTCTAAGTGGTAGGTGAAGGTGGTGGTCACTGCTCCTTTTCTTGAATAGTGGGTGCAAGCATCTTATCCTTCAACATTTCTACCCAACTAGTAGCTAGAATATTTTTTACTATGTTGTTGGTGTAATAAACTATCCCTCTCCTTCAACAAAGTTTCTTGATGAGGTATGTAAAGAGGAGTGCCTTCCTTCCATGTTCATTTTCTTTAAACCACTTCTCCATCTCTAGATAGATTAGCTATGTAAGGTTGACTAGGAATCTCCCACTTAGAGCAACACATGCTTAGGTAGAGAAGATAGTGATTTTTCTTGGCTTCACTATGGGATTGAGGTGAAAGGCCACAATCTTATAATGGATCCTCTCTACTAGTGTAAGCATGCCAAACTCCTTGCAATTGACACCATAGCACCATTGAATCCATTCTTTCTTGATACTTAGATCTACCTGCATTGGGATATTAGTAAGGTTTGCCCATGTTCTGGGTAACCCAAGCACTACAAAAAATGGCATTCACTAAGTAGGACACTAAGATATCCTTTATTTTCATCTTTGATCCAGGTTGCCTATTGTTCCAAAATAGGAACATCTATCCTATGTACCACTCCCAGTGAAAGTGATGATTGGCCACATGGGAGATGTCTTCACTTGGTCCTACACTTCTTTTGGTGTATGCTCTAGGAAAGAACCAAAATTTAACTCTTGGAATTCTAATTTTTGGACCTTTCTTGATTTGATTTGATTTAGGTAGGCCTCTATCAAGTTCACCTTAAGATTTGTCGGTTGTACTGGTGCATCATCTCAATGGAAGTGTTTTGTTACTATTGCTGATTCCAAAATCTATTAGATAGATTCCACTTCTACCTTTTCTCTAAGAGGACTTGTGGCATGGATTTCAAGTGATTTTTCTTGGGGTTGTTCTTGGCCCCTTCCCATTCTAGGCTATTTCTTCCTTGGTTGGAATGGTCCTAATTCTTGCATGTGCTTTCCTTTTGGTGTCATCTACAATCACAACACATCCATGGATTAGTAGATATAATGTGTAACTTTAATTTTTTGGATACCTTTTCTCATTAGTTAGTTACACTTTGGCTAAGGTTGGACCATGGAAGATTGATTATTTTATTAATTATTTATTATAAATGTCACCGAAGCTTGTTGGAAAGGTTTAACTTTTGTAATTCGATGTTTGATAATTGGTTTTTTAGTTAAATATTTGTCAAAGCCAGAAAAAATTGTGAAATATTTTCTATCAAAAATGGCAAATTTGTGGCCCCAATGATGAAGAACTTACCTCTAGTTGCTATAAGGTTGAAAAATGAAGTGATTTGGATAAATGATTTGTAAGTTATGGACTCTGGAAAGTTCTGGGCTTTGAAAAATTGAAAACTCCCTTGGTTTTTGTGAGAAAATGTAAAATGTTTTGAGTGGGATTGCACATATATATACTATTTTTTCTTTACGTTGATGGGGCGTCATACATAGGTCCACTTCATTGATGGGGCCCCATATACAGGGCCCATCGACAAAAATTTTCAAATATCAATATCTCAGAAAATATAATGAAATTTTCAATGGATTTGGAGTCCATGGAATCCTAGAAAAGCCAAGAATATGATAAAATAATTGAATAGGATCTTTGAAAGCTAAAATGTTAAAAAATTTGATGGAGAATGTGTTTAATGAACAAAATTTGTAAAGGAACACATGGTGTGATGCAGAAGATGGGTGTATGAAAGATTCAAGTTGTAAGAATGCCTAAGGATAAGGTGCTTAATGAACTTGACCAAGGGATATTCAAGTGGGTCCTCCCCATAGTAGGAACATGCCCTTTTTTCTCTTAAATAACCTCAACCTAAGAAGTTTTTGGGCTTCATAGATGACTAATGGTTGATGGAAGTTAAGGAACAAAACTTGGAAGATTCTACCTAAGAATTCAAATACATTAGACCAAGACATACAATCAAGAACATGGACATTGGTAGTGAGGTGAGTTATGGTTAGCATAAATGGATGATGAGGAGGTGGAATGGAATTCCAAACTAAGGTCATAAGAAGTCCTTTGTGGAGTTTATGTTTAAAATGACCTGAGAAGATCCATCCTTAGTCTAGACAAAAACCAACCTCTTTCAGTGACTTCACATTACCACTCCAAGATTGATCCACCCCCTCGAGACACAAGAGTGCTCTCACAAAAAAACCACCATTCCATAAAGAGAAGAAAAGAGAAGTAGGAAGTGAAATAGGACCTTAGTTAGAGGGGACATTCAAGCATGGGTAACATGTCTTTCTTGTCCCATTACTAGTGTTTGTAGCCCATTTATTTGTCTAACGGGTGTGCTTTGAATTCCTATTATGTTTTTTTTTGTTTATTTTTATTTTTTATTTTTTATTTTTTGTTTTTTTTCTTCTTATATGGGAGCCACACCATGCAAAGACTTTATTTAACTTCCTATTATTGGAACATGAAATGGTAAGAAGTCAATGAAAAACACTCAAGCATCCAAGTAGAAGAGTACGAAGAGTATTGAGTCTCCTTGAAGTCACACCTTATTCAAACCTTTGAATCCTTCCCAATTTTGGAATCTACCAAAATAAAAGGAATCTTAAACTTCCAAAATAAGAAAAACATAGATTTTATGGATGGGTGGATGTCATAGACTCACTACCTATTCTAGGAAAAAGAAACCATGACTAAGTCATTAGTACAAAAATTTAAAAATAGAAGCCAAACATAAAGCACAGACCACCATTAGTAGTAGCCATAGCACCACTGTATCCTACTAGTACAAAGCATGTTTATTAGCAAAAATTTAAAAATCATACTCAAACAAAGTAAAATATATAAGAAAGTGTGAAATATCCAATGAATATTCAAATGTATTAATGATGGTGTAAAACAAAAAATGGTGTAAAAATATGAAAAATTGTGAAAATAAAAAAGTTGTAAAATAAATAACTTGAAAAATCAAAAATTTGGAAAACAAAAAATAGAAAAACTATTGTTTAGACCACTTGGCTGGAATACTAGTTGTAAATTCATAGACCTTGTAGCATTTCGTTGTTGTGGTTCTAAGGGAATTTCACCTTGCATGGATGAAACAAGAGGTAACTGAGTAGAGGGTGGAGGGATGTGTGCAAATGGATGCAGAGGGTGGTATGAATATGGGTGTTCCCCTTGAGTAGATGGTGAATGAGTTTGATGATCCACTAGAGGGTAATAGTGATCTTGGAATGAGGCATGGCTTGTAAAGCTTCATGGAGAACTGGGTTGCTAAACATAGTACCTTTATGGATCTAATTACCTGTAAGGGTACTACTATCTTAGCAGTGGCATTCCCCCATGATTATGATTGGTGTGACTATTGGTAGTACTCATATGGTTGTGGTGAAGCTCCACTTGGATAATAAGCTTGTTGTTGTTGGTGGACATACCTTGGACTACCTTGAGAATAAGGTAATCATTCTGGTGCTTGCCTTTGTGCTAGTTGAGGACTCAACATGTACAAACTAGACTTTTATAAGTGTGACACCATAAGACAAAATCATTAGATTCTATCTTCACAACTTCTTCTACTGCAGCAACTTTACCCTTACCTCTTTGGTAGGCATGTTTAGCTTCATTCCACCTCCTTTGGTCATGATCACTATTCTACTCTTTGGATGGTTCAGAAATCGTCATATTACTTTGGAATTTTTCATCCAAAGAGACTCATAATTTATCATGCTTGGCTAAAATATTAGCAATATATTTTTGAATGTGTAAGGTTTTCCTATTCAACACTTTGTCAAGTGGTGACTCCTCCTCATCATAAAATCAAACCTCTATTTTCCTGCTTGAAGAGTCCCTATTATATTCTTCCACACTTTTTCTTTTTTGCAACTCACCTTCTTCTTTGGCTACTTACTCTATCAAGTGTTGTATCTAACGAGCTCTTAGTTTAGAAAGTCTCCCTTGGGCATAAACCCCAAGAGTGCTTCTGGTTTATGCTTTGAGCCCATCTATGATGTGGTGAAGTTGTTCCGTATAAGAATAACCATGGCCAAGGCATCGATGTAAGAGAGCATAGTATCTACCCATGGTGGAATCCAGTGGTTCATGTGTTTCCTATTTCCAACCTTGCATTTGCATTCTCAAGTTGGACACTCTGGAGTACATCTGGTATTTGTCATTAAATAGCTCAAGCATTGTACTCCATCTATGAATTGATTCCAACTCTAAATATTGATACTAGCTTTTAGCCTCTTTGATGTGTCCTAGGGAAGAGTTTCAGTTTCTTCCAATAATTTCCAATGTTCTTTAAGGCATAAGCATTATGGAAAGCTTGTAGATGTGTCTATGGATTAGAGTTATATCCCCTCTCAAATCTTGGAATATTGTTCATGTCCAAGCACTTGATCTTACTATCCTTCACATGCCTAGTTGGAATCTTAACTACCTCTACAATGTTAAGCATGCTTTGAGTTACTAACAAAGGCTTATCATTATCATTATTTCATTGTTTTCAATGATGTTCTCTATTACCCCTTTGATTATTGTGGGCATGTTGATTAGTATTATTACCTCTTTGGTCACCTCCATCATGGTTGTTCCTTCTATGGCATCTTTTAGAATTGGAAGAGGAAGAAGAGGAAAATGCAAATGAAGAGTGGGAAGAGGGAGAGGAATACCTCCACCATGAAATCTACCAATTTCCCCTTGGTTATCATAGCCACATTCATTATTTTTCATATCATATTGGTGCTTGTTCGATCCCTTGCCTTGACTACCATCTTTCTTTGAACTTGAATTGTGGATTGTAGACTGCAGATTCAAGGTCACATCTTCATCACTTGTAACAAAGGGTAGATAATATTTATGATAAGAGCCTTCTGAGGCAAGATCCTTGTTGTTGTCTTGGGTCAGTTGGAAAAAGGGATTAGTGAACTATTTTCCCTTTTCACCCTCATGATGCCTCTACTAATGTCAATCTCTCCTATATTATGTTTGAGTGGGATGGTAGTCCCAGGTGTCATAATCATTCACAAGATATACCTCTTGAAGATCTAAGATGCCTAACTTATTTATAGTTTGAAGTAGCATCCCAAGCACAGACTGATCGGGGGGGAATACAATGTTGCCTTCCATGTCATGCCATCATAGTTGCTCATCCTAATGTAGGATGAAGGTGAAATTAGGCACATACTCATTTGGATGAGTATATATGATTTTTCACTCTTGTGAGACTGGAGGTTTCGTATCATTTCACCTATGAGAAGAAGACATTTTTTAAACAAATAAAGTATCCATGTGCTCTTATAGTTATATTATTTGGGAATGATATCAAACATGTGGTTTATCCAAAAATATTAATAATATTCACTAAACTTAGATAGCACATGTTTCAACAAATAGAGTCCCCAACAATGGTGCCAATGATGAGCGATGAAGAGGTACCCCTATGCCCAACCATATGAATCATGAAGCATTCACGCATGATCTAGTAGAATTTCATAGACTCTCTAGTTTCCAGTGCACTAGTCTTCTAGGAAGTGAAGTTTACCCTAATGGTCACTCATTATCTTCCCAATTACACTTGTGAAGTACAAAGGTATGGTTAAGTGTAATCAAGGCATATGATTTTTATCATTTTATGTTTTATGTTCTTTGGTGCTTAAAGAAAAAGATAAAGTAATTTAATGACTAATTTAATTTAGCTAACTCACTCATATCTAACTAGTCCTAACATAAGCATCTGGTCCCACTTTCTGTACATGTCCTAAACCCACATATCCATTATTGAGTTACTAAGTAGTACACTACTAGGCATACCAAGAAATAATGCTGCTAGGATTACCAAGTGAATATGTGTTACACTCAAAGTGGTTGTGCTTATGTATTTAATTTATCTATCTTATCCCACTTAATTACCTAATTAGCTTAATCATTGAAAAAACATTGAATAAATAACTAAAAACATTAAATGCATGAATAAAATAGCTAAACTATCTAGAATGCTGCAAGGTCTATCAAGAAGTTCATCTTTATTATTGTACATACTATTGTGCTTAGGTACAACGATGCTCAAATAAAGATCTATACACTTAATGACTCATGCTATGGACACTCTAGAAAAATATTCTAACTTTGAATAGACAAACTGTAAGAAATCTGTGACTACTATGACTTGAATGACCATAAACACGGCTTGTAGCTTGTATTTATAGTTTTTTCTCTAGGGCTACATTGATGGGGCACCATCAACATAACAAATGCTACATTGACATTGCCCCATTAATGGGGCAACACCATGTAAATAGGGCCCCATCAATGTGAAACTCTGATTCTCATTAGTAATAATCATATTTGATCATTATAACATAACAAAATCCAAACTTAAATTACTAAGAATCACTAGTAATGGAAGTTACTTTATCTATCATATCCACATTTCCAAAAGGTGTTGTTTCATAATCAAGAGTTGTAACTATTATTAAAAGACTCTTAATGAAAGGGCACGTTGTAATTATGAGTACATCTTTTGAGGAAATTTTTGGAAGTTTGACTTAAGGTATTTATAATGAAGACTTAGAGGTCATGTTAGTATGGAGTTGTGAAGCCTATAATGACAAGTGATAAGAGTCAAGTGAAGTAAAAAAGAAAAGAACTTGATCATCCCTTTTAGATGTATTTATGCCTAACTATGCTAATAGTTCTAGATTGCCTATAAGGGATAGATGTCAAAGGAAGATAATTTTAGGAACCCTTAGAGTATGACATGAAAACATTGATTCAATTTGAATTTTCATATTAATAAAATTATTTTTTATTTTCTTCTACATTTTCCTTATCTTGAAAAATACAAATAATATTGAATATAACAAATATTTGATGTTTATCATGAAATTTAGGAATGTAATATCATAATTGGTTTTAGATCTAGGTTATGAAGTAGGGTGAATAAATAATAAATAATGAACTAGAAGATATGATCCAAGATAAATTATGAATGATCACTAGAAGTGGATAATGTTCAAGATGAACCATCATCATAAAATAAGTTATGATCTAGGATAAATCATAGCCTACAAGTAAGTTAGTTTAAGAGAAGACCATTAGGAATTAAGACTAATAGGTTATAGCTTACCTACATTATTCTTAAGGCTTCTTGTTAATTAGATAATTTCTCATACATTTTAGGTTCATATGCTATCAAATCATTGAGATTTGTATGTTGCTTAAGTTATTATTTTTTTCAAAGTTTTTATTAAGTTAACTAGCTAAACCATGTAACCCATTTGAGAAAAATATACTTTTTCATAATTAATAGCATGATCAACTAGTTGAACTAATTACCTGAATCGAGACTGAGTTGGGAAACTGAAATTAATAGTATAGTTAACCTATCTAAACCAATTAGTTGGTCTAATTAATCAATCCACTTATATAGATATTAAAATAGAGAATAAACTAAATTTTAAAAATGAAAAAGCTTAACAGACTATTTGGTTAGATGATCTGATTATCTAGATAATTAATGGATCACATTTCATAAAATTCATTAATAACAGAATCCATAAATGAAATTGTTAACATCCAAGACTAGAAAAATAGAATTTTAATAATAATTCTACCTATACCACCATGATCCAAGACATCTACCATAGATAGAAATAAATTCAAATCATAAACAATATCTCATGTTATCTATTTTATCAAATAGGTTACAAGGGAAAAATGAAAAATCCTCACTATTGATGAATCATATCAAACTATATGAAAACTATCCATACATGAATACAATAAACATATGCACACAAAACTTGTTAAACCTAAATTGACTAAAAGAAATAATTTATGACAAATTCTTACTTAGAAACGAACAAGGAAGTCCTAAGTAAAGAAGCTCATGTAATGTGTAATCACAAGGCTCTTAGATGTGTATCAATTTAAGAGAGGGAAAAAAGATGAATTGGATGTCATGGTAACACAAAGAAAAATAGAACCAAATTTTAAATAGATCTTCAATATAATTATAAGATGATGAAAAATCATATCTTATCTCAAAAATGGATCTACAAATGTAAAAACTAGTTTTACTCTAGCTATGGACCAAATACCAAGTTTTGTTAAAAGTAAAATCTAAGGTATGAAACATAAGATTTTGGGCTATCAACTTTAAATAAAGAGGTTTTTATGGGTTCTAATAAATGTAAGATCATAGCTTATATATTACAATTTTATTTTCTAACTCTAACATACATATATAAACCTTATATATCTTACCATTAAGCAACTATCCAACCCCACAAAATCATAGTAATCAAACCATCTAAAAAATAATCAAACATAATAATCATTTTATATATTTAAGCATCTCATCCATCATACTTGATGAAATATCCCTATATATAATAATAACTTTGGTGCAAAATCACATCCCATTTCAAAGTTGTAAGTTTCTACTATCCATTAGTTGTAGGTAGTTAATAGTTTGAATTTAAAGTTATTTGAAGGTCATTTGTTTTTTGTTTTTGTTTTCCTTTTTGAGATATTGGGATATGTAGCTACAATTGATTCCAAGTTGCAACCAATCACAATTTGTAACAATGAGTTAGTGAAACTCGCAGCCAATAAGAGTTAGCTTGAAACTTATTTTTATTAAATACCTCATCTAGATTTGGTACTATGGGCCTCATAAAACTCATAATAGGTCACAACATACTCAAAGGGATTTTAGTCATAGTTACTCACATTGAGAAATAATGCCTTAAGGATTTTTAACTTACAACAACAAATTATGACTTGTTGCAACTTGTAATGAGCTCATACTAAGAATGGTTTTTTTTATGCTTTTTATCTTGGATTAGATTTTAGATACACATGATCCAAAACAATTCATAGTCAAAAGGGGCTACAAGTAGGTACAACCTGTAGTGGCTCACAACAAGTTGACAACAAATTTTTTAAAATTTTTGAATCATAGAACTCTTCAAGGATTTATGTGTAAGCTTATAAATAGAAAAATAAAAGATGTAATTGGGGCTTTTAATCATCTATGCATGTCTCTTGGATCAATGGATATCCTTAAAGACAATTTTGTAAGTTTCTTGTATAAATTATTTCTCATTTCTGAGAGAGAAGTGAGGTTGTAAAGATTGTAGAGCATCATGCTTTGTAACTAATTTTGAGTATGGTAAGGATTGAGTGTGGAGAGACCTAGTAATTCCTAGATATTATGGCTTGTATGTTTATGAGCATGTATATTATATTTTTAATGTATTTTCATTCTTAAGAACTAATTATAAATATTTTTAGTGATGGATTCCTTTGTAATTACAAGGTTTATAAATTAGGGGATGTATATGTATGATTCTTGGATTCTATGTTCAAAATTGATTCATTAAATTCCAAAAGCCATACTAGCTTTGGTATCAAAGCATAGATTGAAATACTTAGGTCTTGTAATACCATTTTTGAAATTCATTCTTAGGATTCATGCACACTTAATTGGGTGGATCTTTTGATGTTTTGAAGGCTTGAACAATGCTTAGATTTGAAATACTACATTTTTGGTATTTCTAATTGGGTGTGATTGATCTAGATCTACCATTCTAATACAGACCATCTAATAACTTTGTATTATTATGTAGAGAAAGGAAAAAATTTCAACCCTACAACATTATCTATTTTGTTGATTTCTCCAAGGCTTATGATTCTATTGCTCACAATAAACTTTGGAAGACATTGAATAGCATTAACATTCCACAAGATCTCCTTTCTATTGCCAAAAGAATATGAGATAGATAACATAATGATTAAAGATAATCTTATTGGAGAAGGAATAATTATCAACAGCTTAGTTAGAGTTAAACAAGTTTATCCCTTATCCTCTATCATTTTTAACATATTTCTAGTTGAATTGAAAGAATGTATTATTTTTTAAAATGCTTCTCTTTGTAA
>MNCI01026513.1:0-13935 GCA_015680685.1 Gnetum montanum
ATGTTAGGAATGATACCATTAAAAGTATGAATTGATTTGTTGTCACTATGTGCAAATGTGTCAAAGAATAATTGACCCTTCAATTTTAATTTTAGCATTAATAATAATTCAATTTTTCCATCAAGCATTAAACCAAAATTTTAAATTAGCTAAATGATGAGCGATGAAGGTACCCCTATGTCCGACCATACAAATCATGAAGTGTTCATGCATGATCTAGTTGAATTTTGTGGACTCTATAGATTCTAATACACTAGTTTTCTAGAAAGTGAACCTTACCCTAAAGGTTGTTCATTGTCTTCCCAGTTACACTTGTGATGTACAAAAGTATGGTTAACTGTAATTTTATTATTTTTATTGTTTTATGTTTTATGTTCTTTGGTGCTTAGAGTAGAGAGATGAAATAATTTAACAACTATTCTAATTTAACCACTTAAGTAGTCTCTAACGAATCCTAACATAAGCATCTAGTTCGAGTTTTCGTACACATCCTGATCCCACGTATCCACTGTTGGGTTAACCAAGCACTATATTTACTAACTATTCTTGTTAATATCTTGGTGATCTCCCTATTGGTAACCTTAGCTTGACCATTGACTTGCGGGTGGTAAGATGTTGTTAGTTTATGTCCAAATCCTAAGTGTACCATGAGCTTGCAAAAATTAGCACTTGTAAAATGAGTACCATTATCAGAAATTAGTGCACATGGCACTCCAAACCTATGTATAGCATTCTATTATACAAATCGAGTAGTAGTGAAAGATGTGTAGTCGATGATACCTATAGCTTCTATACATTTGGTACAACAATCAACAGTGACTATAATGTACACCATTTTATTTGACATGGATGTAATAGGATTCATGAAGTCAATGTCCAACCATCAGGATCTTAATGGTTGTGCATCTCCCTACATAGTGACCCCCACAAGGACCCTCATGAGCATCTTGGAGAATGCATAGTTGATCAGCATCAAGGACACAACAATGAACCAAGTCATCGATGCACACCTTGTAAAGGTGTCCATTGATTTCCATGAAGTGTCTGGCCTGATGAAGAAACTATTGTTTCTTCTAATGGTCTAAGTCTTATGGCATCTCCTAAGTGAGAAGATAAGTAGGGATGCCATCATACCATTTTGGTTTAGTGGACACTTCTTCATTTATTACACTGACAAAGACGAATTCATCAAGAAATTGATTAGAGAATAGGCTCTTCTCCTCTTTATTGTCCCATCATAATCAAGACAAGTGATCCACAACCACGTTCTCAATTCCCTTTTGATATACCATTGTAAGATCGAACTCATGTAAGGTCACCAATGACCATATGACATAGGGGCTAACCATCAACTTATTCATGTGGAAGTGAATGGCACTATGATCAGTGTGCACAAATAACTTGTATCCAAGCACATAGTGTTTGAATTTCTCCAAGGCATACGCCACTACCATTAGCTTTTTTCTAGTTATGGTGTAATTGAGTTGTGCACCCACAATGCTTTGACTTATGTAGTGGATATAATAAGGACGTTTCTAATCATCCAACTATGTAAGCATAGCTCTCAACGCATAGTTTGACGCATCCATGATGATGTGAAATAGACAGCACCAATCAAGTGCTCATAGAATTAGAGTTTCCTATAAGCCTCTTCTTAAGCTATTGGGATGTCTTTTCACATTTCTTGGTCCATATGAATGTAGCATCTTTCTTTCTGAGCTCAACCAAAGGTTTAGCAATCTTAGAGAAATTCCTTATGAATTTCTAGTAGTATCTAGTATGTCCAAGAAATTATTCGACATTTTATACAGCTTTTGGCTAATGAGTTATTCATTGGATGATCCTAATCTTTTTAGGATTCACCTCAATCCCTTCTTGTCATATTTTGTGCCCCCACACAATGTCGTCTTAGACCATGAGATGGCTCTTTTACCAATTGAGCCAATGATTCATCTCCACATACCTTTTAAGCACTTGCTCAAGGTGATCTAGGGCTTGCTCAAATGTAGCGCCATAGGTAGAAAAGTCATCCATGAAGACTTCCATCCCACTACCAATATTCTACTAAAAAAAACACTTAGGATAAGGCATTGGAATTTTGCAAGAGCATTGCACAAACCAAAAGGCATTATTTTACATGCAAAAGTCCCCTAGGGACTTGTCAATGTTGTTTTGGCCTAATCCTCCAACATAATCTAAATTTGGTTATAATCATTTTAACCATCTAGAAATCTATAATACCAATGCCCAAAGATAGTGTCCAATAGCTGGTCCACAAATGGTAATGGAAAATGATCTTTGTAGATTGCCATGTTTAACAGCCTAAAATCAATACAGGCCTACCATTTGCCACCTTTCAAGATATGATCAAGAAAATGTTATTGGCCATTTTTTAACCACATTTAGTAGCTTCTCTTTCTATTTAGAAGTAAGGTTGGCATTAATTATTACTAGCTTTGTCATTTTTCAAGAATGCATACTCTATGTCAATAGGTAGAGTTTTCAACTCCAATGACTCCTATTTGAAATTATCAAGGATTTCTAACTCTTCTTGATAAGTATCATCAGTTTCATCATCAAAGAGTTGGTGATGAACTTGCTCCATTTCATTCATGCCTTTAACATAGGCATAAATTAGGCTCTTAATTAGTTCCATGCAAAGTGTGTTGCTTTTAAGATCAACTATTAGCCATTGGGTGTCCTGTTGTGTTATGGCTACTACGTACAAGCACTTTTGGATTTTAGATTCATCTACACACTATTTGCATGGTATGATTAATGTGATTTTGATATACCATAACTTCTACACATAGTTGCACCCTGTATCACTAGATGCAATGCATGGAATTCTCTTCTTCTCAATCTTTCCAAATTCATTTTCCTTGGAAATTTATAGGGAAATATCTCTGATTCTCATACATGCATCAATAATGCTTAACCAAGACCTTTTCATAATGATTGGAAAGTTCCCCTTGCATTTATCAACCTTGATCATTAGAGAATTAAAAGGATAAGACCACCCATAGACAATGGTCACAATATCCTTCACCAATTCCAAGAGAATGGTGATGGACTGATTTGCCAATTCTAAATGAATGTTACTCTTCTTAAGAGGAGATAGGTTCCAGGCTTTGTACATTTCATGAGAAATCATAATGACACTAGAACCTAACTCAAGAAAATCCTTACATGGCTCATTTCCTACAATCTACAAGTAGATAAGAAGGCTTCTAAGATCAGCTTTTTTCCTAGGAAGATTGCTACCCTTAATCCAATTAGATACATTGTGGGTTAATGTGATTGTGTGGTTCTTGGATGGCATTTAGTTTGAAGGGTTCATAAAAGGAATAGATCCAAAGGATGAAGGAAACAAAGCACGACCAGCTACATAAGTTGATGAGGGCTTTGTAGGGCCATTGGTTCCAAAGAATGGTCTTTTTCTTAGTTTGGATTCTGAACCACTCAATAGAGGAACCGATTATAAGTTAATAGCCCTAGTAACATTATGTTGCTATAGTTGCATGGGAATCTCACCCTGCATGGATGGTAATTGGGTTGAGGGAGAAGGAACATGGGCTAAAGTATGAGGAGGCTAATAAGGATATTCATAGCATACACCCTAGATTCCTAAGATTCAGAGCATACATCCTAGATTCCTACAAGTGTGACATAATTAGGCAACATCTAGCTAGATTCATGTACACCCTAGATTCATGTATTCATTGATGCCATCTTTGGATCTTCTTTTTCAAATTGGACACTTTGGAATATGTTTTATATTTGTCATTGAACAGCTCAAGTATCATACTCCATCTACAAATTTATTCTAGATCCAAGGAGTGGTACCAAGTTTTTGCTAGTTATTTTCAATGTTCTACAAGGAACATGCATTGTGAAAGGCTTCAAGATGGGTCTGTGGATCTGAGATATATCTCACCTCAAATTTGGGAATATTTTTCATATCCAACCTCTTCATTCTGCTATCTTTCACATGCTTGGTTGGAATTTCAATTTCCTCCACAATGTTTAGTATGCTTCGAGTTCCCTTCAAAGGTTCTTCATCATCATGATTTTGATGATGTCTATGATGTCCTCTACTACCCCTTTGTTCATGGCAGGGCTTGCGATCGTTATTATCACACCGTCCACCTTCATCACAATTGCATACCCTACGGTTTCGATAAGATTTAGAGAAGGAGGAAGAAGATGCAGATGAAGAGGATGAAGAAGGAGAAGGACTACCACCACCATGGTGTTTGCCACCTCCTCTCCACTTGTCATGAGCAATGAGTAGACCCTACACCCAATCATATGAATCACTAATTTTTCATTCACTATCTGATTGAATTCCATTGACTTATAGCCTTCTAAGTATACTAATCTCTAGGAAGTGAAAATAACTATTGCAATCATTGTCTTTCCAATTACACTTGTGAAATGCAAAGATATGGTTAAGTATAATTGAGGCATATGATTTTTATCATATTTATGTTTTATGTTCTAAGTTGCCTAAGAATAAAGAATGATGAATAAAGCACTTTAATTGCTAATTTAATCTAACTAGCTAACACTTAGTTAATCCTAACATAAGCATCTATTCCCACTTGCCATACACATCTTGAACATGTTTAACACTACTAGGTTACAAATTGTTAAGTGTTAGTAGGTTTACCAAGTGCCAAGCATATGCTCAAAGTGATTGTACTTATGTACTTAATTAATCACTATATAATTTAGCTTAGTCTAGCTTAATTAATTGCTTAATTACTTAAAACTTAAAGGAAAATTACTTAAACTATTAAATTCATAAAGAAATAATTAATCTATTTCAAAGTGCTGCGAGGTTTATCAAAAAGCTTATCTTTATTTCCGCACAGACTATAGTGCTCAAGTAAAATAGTGTTCAAATAAAGATCCATACTATGTGCACTTAGAAAATATTTTAACTTTCAAGTGGAAAAACTACTAGAGCTTTGTTACAACTATGATACTTATTATTATAAATGTGACTGGTGAGCGCATATTTATAGATGAAAATAGACACTACATCGATGCAGTCACATCAACACATCAAATCATGCATCAACGTGATCGAGTCAATGAGGTCGCATCAATGAGGCCTCGTTGACATAACCCATGACACAAGTCATTAGTTAGTTATTAAATTAATTAAACATTTAATTACTTTATTTTTAGCACATAGGTAAATTAAATAAAAAATGTAAAATGATGAAAATCATACGCCTTAGATACACTTAACCATACCTTTGCAATTCACAAGTGCAACTGAGAAGATAATGATCGCATCTATTAGATTCACTACCTAGACCCAGTGTACTTAGAGAGCAAAAGTCTATGGAATTCGATGAAAATGCTTAGTTAAGGCTAGTGATTCATATGGTTGTGCGTAGAGACTAATTGTTGCTCATCAATATGCTTAATACATAATTTTTTACCTTAGTAATTATATAATTACACAAACTACTAAGAAAATAATCACTTTTTCTTATTGATAATTCTTCACTTTTGATCATATCTTTAAGGTATAATCACAAATGCTTATAGTCTTATTTGATACCTCTTCAACCATAATATTTTCTTGAAACATTAGTTATTATCTCTTCATTCTTGAAAAAATATTTTCTTTAACCAGAATATTCTCCTTAAATCCAAGTTATTTTCCCTTCATTTCTATAAAAAAATTATTACATGCATAACCTATAAGATTGACAGAAATTTAGAAAGGAATAAATAAAAATATGTGCAATGTGTCAGTAATATTTTTATACCTAAAGCCTACATATTAACTTTAATGAAGAAGTCTATATAAAAAGAATATCACTATCTTAATCACTAATAAAATTATCATTTATCACATGATCTAAAAATGTCAATAGAAATTCATAATAGCCTTCAACATTTAACAACCCTACTTGAAAATAAATAAGAAAGAATATTAGTCACTTTTTAACACTAATGATAATAAATTATGCCTACATCATCAAACATACTAGCTTGTTATGAATTTCAAGTTGTCTCTAACTAATAACCTCCATAACTTCTTCCATGGTTCCAAAACCACCTAGTCATGAGTAAATAATATACTTTTAACTACAATGAAATACATCAAATATTACCAAATGAAATACTAACACAACAAGTACCTAGTAAAGCAATAATGGCATATGAATACCCTGCCATCATTGCTTTTTTCTTGTGCATAGTATTAATAATATGAACATTGTCGATTTTTTTATCAATGACCTATGTGTAGTAAAAATCATAAGAAAAGACACAAACTATTAGTATGATACCCTCAAGTACACTGCACTAACAAAAATTATACTTAATTGCAAGAAATTTTGGTACCACTTTATTATTCAAGATACAAATGGCAATCAAATAATGACTTCATGAGGAAAATGCTTCAATAAGAATCCAAAGTCATAATCTTATTCAAGAGCATTTCCTCCACTACTAAAAATAGTGTTAGCTACAACATGCATTAGTCCAATGCTTCCTCCTCCATGAATTAAATCTATCTTTCTTTCAAACTTCATTAAAAAAACAACTAAGTTAAATAAATAGAAACATATAAATTTGTCATAAATACCTTGAAAATTAGAAATAACTAACATTACCATTTTTAATCCAAGTTGTCTAGCAACATTTTCAAATCTATTATTCTTGCCTAACTCACTTTTGCAGAAAACACAAACTCTTGTCATTCTATGAATTCAAACCTAGAAACACACTTTATTAACTAAACCAAAATGCTTATTACCATTTATAATCTATTGAGACGATCGTCTACAAGAACATGTTCTTCACAATCCAAAAAAAACAACATAATGCACTACTTTATGTCATATCATCACTAACTTTATAATGATTTCTTGTTATTTTCAACCATTACTATATCTAATAACAAAAGATTCAATATTTTTCTTTAGCACAATAATAACACTGTATTGATACATTCCAAACTCTAATAATGTAACCACTTATTAATCATTAAAGCATTACTACATCAACGATAACAATAACATTCCATCCATGCATGCCAAAGAAAAAGACATCTAATAATTCAACCACTTATCAACCATATCATTAATTGCAATCAAAGTAGTACTATACTGAACATATTTGTCTATCTTTTAAATACTTTCCATGACAACTTGCTTCTTCAACATGTCATATATATATATATATAAAGATTTTTTGGAAATGGGCCTCTTTACTCTTTCTTCATCATGCAGACCTTTATGTAACAATCTTTATTCAAACATTTCTCTCTCTTCAATCATGTGAATAGAAAGTAGGTTACGAATTTCCCAAGGTGACTTTTGATGCAATCCTTAAGTGCAATAATGCTATTATATATATTTTTTGAAATATAAAACCCAAAAACATGTAACCATATTTCAACATAGCCAAATGTATTTAACATAATTTAAGGTATAGCCCACACAACTTTGCTTAAGAGTGTCCATGTGACTTTTACAAGAGAAAAGGTGTGAAATTTGTGTGATTGGCAAAATAGGTTGTTTTTTCTACATATGCTACAAATCATGCAATGATTTCTTTTGTTGATGTTTCAAGAGTTAGCCCATTCTTTTCTTTTAGTGTTTTTTAACAAAGTGTACAATTGAGGAAAGTTCTAGTCAATTCAATTTCAAAGAATTCTTTCAACACTAAGGGAAAACATATATTTGTTCCTTAGTGATGGGATGCGATATTGCATGGGCCGTGATATCATGGCCATCGTAATAGTGCATCCCTCACAATATCACGTACACAATATCGCATTGTCCCCCGCGATATCATAGAGCGTCGTCATATCTATAAATAAGAGGTGGCTCTCCCTTGTTTTCCATCCTAGGCTTAGACCATAGTGAAACTCTAGCAGTTTGATCCCTCCATAGATAGAATATTTTTCATGTGCCCGCAGTAGGAACTCCAAAGTGAATGGATCTTTATTCGAGCAGACATTGTACCTGAACACAAGTTTATGTACGACAATAAAGGTAAACTTCTTGGATAAACCTTGCAGTGCATGGAACAGGCTAATTAGGATTTTATTTACTGTTATTTATTATTTATCATTTAAATGCTTTATTAGTTATTAAATCTTTCTCAACCCTTCTCTCCTAGTTAAGTGCCTCAGTACAACCACTTCGAGCACATGTGTTACGCTTGGTGATCCCAGCAACGATTAGCATTTGGTAACCAAGGTTGCATCGGTTCAAGGTGTGAACGGTAAGTGGGAATGGATGCTGATGCTAGGTTAATTCAGACTTAGTTAGTTAGTTAAAGTTAGTAATTAGTCTCTTCAACCCTTCACCTCTCTAGCATAGGAGATAAAACCGAAAAGACATAAAAATCATATACCTCAGACTTACTTAACCATACACTGTGACAACTACAAGTAAGTCTGGGAAGACAACGAATAATTAACCTTAAGTGTTCCATGAGGCGTGTAGGCACTTAGTCTGCAGATTTCAACCAGATCACATGTGTTATGCTCATATTTGTATGGTTGAGTGTAGGGGTACCTTGCCACTCATCATTGGCACCATTGCCGAGGACTAAGTGTTTGTGCGCTAAGTAGAACATAGGATATCACTCACATCGTTGGGAGCTTAAATGAATGCTTAGGGTTAATTAAACAAAAAATTATATAACAGTTAAATAACACACCGATAAGACACAATGTCTTCTTCTTCTTCTCATAAGAGCATTACACCACCTAGGGATAATACTAGAAACAGTCGGCAGTCTAAAACACATAACCCAAATCTGCCAGTTCCTCAACAATATAGGGTGGTATATACTCATCCCGATGAGTATATACCCAATTTTACTTTTATCCTCCATCAAGATGAATAGTTGCGATGGAGAGACTTGCAAGGTAACATAGTGTTACCTCTATATCGATCTGTCCCAAACATGCTTATTCGTGCTCTTGCACAAATAGGCATGACACAGCTCTATGCTGAATATGTTATAGGCGATTTCAACCCAAGGGATTATCATCCCACAGCAGCACAACGTATAAGGGACTCGAGGCAGGAGAGCCAACATACACTATTGAAGGGCAAAGGGGTCCCGCACATCCTTAGTGAAATTGAAGATGGTGAACCACTTATAATAGGTTCTCTATCGAATGATGTTCCCCCTCCTAATGATAGTAAGGAGGTGGGGTATCAGAACCTACGATCCATGATACACAACCCTGGTTCTGATCCCCATAAACTCCAACTGTTCACTGAGGGAATAACAACACATGACAAGGACGGGCACTTGGATCATCATCACGATCAGGGCCGAAGCCACAGAAGAGAAGGTAGGAAACATCATCATCATGATGGTTCTCCTTCTTCTTCTCATTCTTCACATCATTCACCCTCTCCTTCCACATCTGGGCCCAGCCACCAAGAGCATAATGGTGAGGATAGAGGTAGACAAAATGAGAGACCTCGACGAGAGAGTCAAGAGAGAGGACAAGGGCATGAACAAAAGGAAAGTAGGGAACAATGTAGACACCATAGATGTCATAAAAGAGATGATCATGATGAGCCCCTATTTGCAACCCAAAGAATGCTCGATATCACAGAGGCAATGAGAATACCGACAAGGCATCAAAGAGATAGTCAAATTAAGAGATTGGATATGAATAACATCCCATGCTTCAAAGGGGGATATAACGCTGATCCGAAAAATCATTTACAGGCATCCCATGATGCTTGTGCCTTGCAAAACATAGAGAATGAGTGGCAGAAACTAAGGTTGTTTCTCAGGACACTCATAAAGGAAGCAGAGAGTTGGTACCAATCCTTAGAATCGAAAACCATTAGGAGGTGGAGTACGATGTTAGAACTCTTCAACAATAAATATCAAATGTACTCCTGAGTGTCTAACTTGTGTAACCAGATCCAAGGATGGAAGCAAGGAACTCATGAACCCTTGGATGCTGCCATGGGCTGCTACTACGCATTGTTACATCGTTTCCTGGGCCATGGTTACGCACAACGGGACCAACTTCACCACATCGTAGATGCGCTAAGACATGAGACTAGGAGAACCCTTGGGACTTATGCCCAAGGGAGACTATCAGAACTTAGAGTCCATGAAATTCATCGATTTTTGGAGCAAGTAGCCAAAGAAGAAGGTGAGCTACAAAAAAGAGAGAGCATGGAAGAATATAACCACGATCCCTTCCTTCGAAAGAAGGGAGTGAGATTTTGTGATGAAGAGGATGAGTCACCACTCAAAGAGTTGGTGAACAGAAAAACCTTGCCGATTCAAAAGCTAATAACAGAAGTATTAGCTAAGGTGGATGAAGTATGGAGCTCCTTAGATAGTAAAATTGAAACTGTCCTTAAAATCATAGAGAAGTCTAAGGAGGAACGAAGTAGTGACAAGGACAAGAAAAAGTAGAGAGATTTAGGCCTTGCACGTGAAAAGGGTAAGGGGAAAATAACTATCTCTAACGAGGTTGTGGATTTAGACACAGACAATGATGGTGGATGTGAGATCTGCCAATATGATCATCCTAAAGGATGTTGTCCAATCATCTCACATCTACAAGAGTCTGGGGTGTATGCACTCAACCTGAAACTTAACCAATGGCAGACACCCTATCTCCAAGGTAACCCAAGACAGTTCCACCAACCGTTGACGTATTATCCAAGTGGAACTCCACCACAACCTATCGGGCAACATCAGCAGTGGCAATACCCACAGTCATGGGGTATGCCACTGCCTAAATATCAATACCCTTACTGGCAGCTAGACCCATATGGATACTATGTGCAAGAGCCAATTTCTCCAAGTAACTCCATGGGTCACACAACTCCCAAACATCACTACCAAGTTTAGGAGTACTTTAGAAGGACTCCTTCTCCTTCGGGAGATGCTTCATACCTATATCATCCTCCTAATCCATCCACACCGCTTCCACCGGTAGTTCCCATAACACCTCCTACTCCAACAATGCAAGGGGAACTCCCCACTCAACCGCAGCAATGTAACGCTACAAGGGCAGTAACCATTCAACCCACTGCTGGTTCTGAAAAACATAAAAAGAGAAGACCTTTCTTTAAAACCAAAAGCCTAGACAAGCTCTCACAACAACAAGTGGTTGAGTCTAGGTACGCTCATCCAACACATGAGGCTTCGGAGCTCCCTTCCATCCAACAACAGAGCTGCACGCATATGGTTATGTTAAGGCATACCGTAACCGACTGGATCAAGGTAGGCCACCTTCCCAGGAAACTATCTGACCCTGGAAGTCCCTTACTCTACCTCCAAGTCACTGGGAATGAACCACATAAGGCTCTTCTTGACTCAGGTTCCGGAGTCCACCTAATATCATGAGAAATGTATCAAGCATGGAACCTACCCCAACTCAAGAAGAGCAACATTCAACTAGAGCTGGCTGACCAATCCATCACCATTCCCTTGGGATCGATGGAGGACATCATTACCACTATGTGTGGTTGGTCATACCCAGCTGATTTCCTAGTGATAGAGGTCAACAGCAATGAAGGGGACTTCCCAATTATAATGGGAAGGCCATGGCTGAGTACAATAGATGCATACCTAGGGATCCGCGATCTTTCCTTGGAGATATCTAAGGTAAATATTTATGAAAAGATCAAGAAGAAAAAAGTTCCATGCATCACATACAGTGACTCATCGGGTGATGACATGGAGGAATGCACAGCAGCTCTTCCAAGAAACTGGTGTGCCCAAGAAACAAAAATACAAAGGTTCGTGTATGTAGCAACCACTCAACAAGAGAATACCCAGTGGTTGACAGCTAATCAAGATAGCAACCCAACAACATGCATGGAACGAGCTGAGGGAATAACTCGTGCCAACAACAAGGGCATAGACACATTGGAGTATGAGCATCATCGACTTCCACCCCTTAGTGTAAGAACATCAATGGGGAGAAGTTGGGAACTTTTACAAAATTCAAATAGACACTCATTATTTCAGATCTCTCCCTTTCCATTCAGTCATGGGGGAGATTGCCACCTATCCTAATCATTTGGGGCCCTCAGTTCTTTTTAGTTTTTATTTTACACATTTTTGTTTTACAAATTTCTTTAACTTTTCTTGCTTTTTTTTTACAACATCGTTATACTTTTTCATTTTTTGTGTGTGTTTGTGTGATGTTATCCACCTTGTAAGTTTCTCACCTAATAAGTGTTCTTCACGATGGTATGAACTATTTTTGTACTGATTTCTAATGTTTGGTTTTTCCCTTTAAGTCATGATGTTGATACTAAGGTATGTTTCTTTTAATATAGCAGATAATGAGTCCACTTCATCCATCCATACATAAGTTCTATGGTCTCTCTCGGCTTGGAAATGTACAGTCTCTTCCTAAATAAGAACTCTAACGAATTGGTGACTGGGTATTTCTCAAACTAAGGAAGGACTCAAGGTTTGAAAAGGGTGTGACTTCAAGGGAACTGGATGCATTTGTGTTGGCCATTCTCTTGGGTGCTTGGATATTTTCTTCTGGAGTTTTCTTACTGTTCTGATGTTACCCAATTATCGAGAAGCTGAGTCAATAAAAATAAGAAGTCTTTGCATGGTATGGTTCTCACGCATAAAAACACAAAACACAAAATAAAAAAAAAAGAGTGAGAATTCAAAGCACACCCTTTAGATGGAATAATCATTTGGGCTACAATCATTAGTTATGGAACTAAAAACGTTCCCTCTAACTAAGGCCCTTCTCACTTCCCATTCTCTCCTTCTTTGTTTCGTCGGAATGCTGGTGGCTCTTTGGAGAGACATTCTTGTTATTCGAGGGGATGGATTGGCCGACTACATTTATGCAAAGTCACTGGATGTGGTTGGTTTGAGGTCGGAGTTGGAATGAGATTTACCAAGTCACATTAATCATGAAACACATAAGGGGCTATACACCACCTTACTCTTGGGATTCCATTCCATTTTCTTCTCTCCACCCTTCTCTCCATTGTTCATCTCATTGCCGGTGGTATCATTAGTGTATATCTTGATAGATGCATTATTTTCTTTTAGGTAAATTCTTGTGTTTAGGACTTTTAACTCTTGTTCCAAATGACGTTCCCAGAGCCTACGAACTCTTTGAATGTGGGTTTGTCAGGGCATTAAGGGCATGAGCCTACTTTGGGGAGGACCCATAGACATTCCTATTTGGTGCACCAATTAAATTCTTTTCCCTAACATTTTTGCAATTAATTTTATTTTGTTCATTTCCATCTTGACATCCATATCATCGACGTTATAGTTGCCTCTTTTTCTTCATCTTTCTTGTTCTTATTCTTTCTCCATTCTATCATTACTAGAGGTTCGCGATTAGTCATGGGGGTACAGGGCCCAATTTTTTTTGATTTTCTCCTAACCCCTACACCTTTGATAGTCACCAATATGTATCTCCAGATCTGCAATCAGCCATACCACAACTCAGCCAATGGACCTTTCACCGAAGCAAGGTATCAACTACATTGGAATTTATTTACCCTTGCTAATATAAGACTGTGTTGTGTGTGCAGATGGCGATCATACAACAATGGATTGGATCTGGCAAGGACAATTTGGAATGGAGCGGTGCTAAAGCAGCTATGCAAGGAGCAAGATCGATGGCACACTTATGGATGGACAACGAAAGGCGCAATCTTGGTGTTGGTAGCAGCAAAACTTATTTCTCTCTCTCGTTCTCTTTCTCAGCTACCAAATGAGGTCTAATGTCAATGTAATAAGGTGTTCACTCTTGTTGTCATGAACATCAGTTTTGTTATGTCTTGTAATGATGATCCATTCACATGTCATCCCATTAGTTCCATTTGAGTCAATAATCCCATACCTTCCCGATATTATTGTAAGGAACTCGAGGACGAGTTTTCATTTAGTCATGGGGGTATGATGGGA
>MNCI01026513.1:14540-35239 GCA_015680685.1 Gnetum montanum
GCTAGGTTAATTAAGACTTAGTTAGTTAGTTAAAGTTAGTAATTAGTCTCTTCGCCCTTCACCTCTTTAGCATAGGAGATAAAACCGAAAAGACATAAAAATCATATACCTCAGACTTACTTAACCATACACCGTGACAACTACAAGTAAGTCTGGGAAGACAACAAATAATTAACTTTAAGTGTTCCATGAGACGTGTAGGCACTTAGTCTACGGAGTTCGACCAAATCGCACGTGTTACGCTTGTATTCATATGGTTGAGTGTAAGGGTACCTCACCACTCATCACTCAAGTTTCATAGAAACCTATTGTTGATTTCAATGGTTTTCACATGATTATTCATAATTAAAAATGTTAAGGAAGTCTATCTATTGGTAATTATATACTAAATTTTTAGAATAGATAGCATGTTCGAGGTATTTTAACTATTAATAATTAGTTTGTAACTATTGGTCAACATATAAAAATAATATCTTTTGATAATGTTCATTTTATTAATAGGGTGAGGGCCTCCTCCCTCCTTAATGCTAGTTTTTTCATGGAATGTTGGATTTGCTACTTGAAAAGAAAAATTTGTCAAAGTTATTGTAAGGATGAAAATCTTAAAAAGGTATCCCAAAATTTTTATGCTCTTTTTGTTAATTTAGATTTGTTTTTCTTTGTAATCCTCGTTTACTTTTTTTACTTTAAATTGTTATTTATAATAAATATATTTTTAAGGTCCAATCCCCAAAAACACATAACTATCTTTTAACATAGCAAAACGTATGTATTTAAGGTAATTTAAGGCATGACGTGGCATTCACGGGAGAAAAGGTGCAAAATGCATGTATTTAACGCAATTTAAGGCATACCCTATGCAATTTCGGCTAAAGGTGTCGGTGTGGGTTTGACGGGATAAAAGTGCAAAAGTTGTGTAAATGGTGAAAGAGTTTCATTTTGATTGTATTTTTTCTAGACTCCACTGTTTCTCTGTGTGAACACAAAAATGGTCGTACGGCTGCGTCTTATTGTTGTGTAATTGTATTTTTTGTGGACTCCACCGTTTTGTGCGTGAACACAAAATGGTCGTACGGATGCCTCTTATTGTTGGCCGGCCCACGAAACATGAAAACATCTTTGACAGGCGTAGCAGTGTTGCCAACCCACTTGGATAAGACCGAAGTATCACAAAAACGAAACATGAAAACATCTTTGACAGGCGTAGCAGTGTTGCCAACCCACTTGGATAAGACCGAAGTATCACAAAATTTCTGAAGAGTAATAATCATTCATGATGAAGCAATGGACTTATAATCATTCATGATGAAGGAATCGGAAGCCCAGAGCACCATAAATTTGTGAATTTTTTTGGTGTCTTTCGTTGTTTCAATCTTTAAATATAGACACCAAAACGTACAAGGAGGATCCATGAAAATATCTGATAAGCGTGCAGACCAGCAGCTTTGCTCAGCAATATAACCGTGTCTCTTCTGCCGACGCTGCTGCACGAGGACTCTGCATTATCACATGGCAACACTGGCGGTGTGGCTGCTGCTGCCGACCCTACTGCTACTCTGGGCATGTCGACAATACGGAAGTATCCACGAAAATATCTCTGACAAGCCTAGCAGTGCTGCCAACCCACTTCCATAATACTATATCGGAAGAGTAATAACTTTGTTTATTTAATAAGTCACGATATCATTCATAATCAAGCAATCGGAAGTCCATAGCACCATAAATTTGTGGAATTTTTGGTGTCTTTCCTTGTTTCAATCTTTTAAATGTAGACACCAAAACGTTGGAAGAGGATCCATGAAAATGTGTGATAAGCGCGCAGACCAGCACCTCTGCTCAGCAATATAACGGTGTCTCTTCTGCCGACGCTGCTGCTACTCTGGGCATAGCGAGGACTCTGCATTATCACATGGCAATGCTGGGGGTGTGGCTGCTGCTGACGCTACTGCTACTCTGGGCATGGCGAAGACTCTGCATTATTCTGCGTCGGAGACACGAGGCGTACATGGCGTCACTGGATCCCGATAAAGACGCCATAGAGCTGAGCAGAATGACCATGTTTGTGGAATTCCCCTTCCTGTCCTACAAAGCCCTGGAACTCGCACTGTTCCGGGGCTTCGCTGTTCCTTCCATATCCGCCTTCTTCGATAGGACTGGCCAGATTAGCCAAGCCAACGTGTTCAAAAGATACGACGATACAAACCTGCTCATCGAAGAATTTCTGCTCAACGCCTTGGACACTCCGCGGGGATCGTTAGCGCTGCGGCACCTCAATTTTCTACATAGCCGCTACCACATCTCCAACCGCGATATGCTGTACACGCTGACGCTGTTCGTGCTGAAGCCGTCGCGGTTCGCCGCAAAGTTCGGTTACCGGCCATGGACGGACGCGGAGGTCACCGCTTTGCTTAACGTTTGGCGCCGCATTGGCGCGGCGATGGGTGTGAAGGAAATCCCAGACACCGCGGCGGACATGGCGGAGTTTCAGCAGCAATACGAACAGAAACACATGCGCTACGCTGACTCGAACCGGCGAGGTCACCATGTGGATTATGCTTTCGTCGCTACCGCGGCCGCTTTCGTCGGTGGCGCGCCGCGCCGTGCTTGCGCTTATGGACGAGAAGCTGCTGAAAGGCATGGGATTTGAGCGGCAGCCGCTGTGGGTGGAGAAACTTGTTCATGTCGTTGTACGCTTTTTTGCAGGCACGCTCGTGGCTCTGGTCATGCCGCCGCGGCTGCTGGAATGGTCTACCCAGAGGATAGTGCTGGCACCCGATGAGGAGGATGTGAGGAAGATCAGGAAGGTGAGGTTTAATAGGTACGGCGGTGGTGCTTATCCAGAGGGTTACCGCATTCAAGATCTTGGTCCAGCCGAGCCCGGTAAGGTTGCCCAATTGCATTGCCCCGTCTCCCGGTTCAGGGTTTGATTGGTTCAGGGTTTGATTGAATAAGGCTAAGGCTGCTACACTCTGCCGAAAACGTACTTGTCAATGACTTGAATATAATTCCAGTTATGGATTAAGCGTGTATGTATGTAAGTTGGTTAACCAGCCAACGGTTATTTCTCTTGTAGACAACTGTTATTTCTCTTGTAGACAACTGTTTCTAACAACTGTGATGTGGTCTTTTGCATGAGGTGAGAGTGAAGGAGCTTATAACGCATAGGTTGCCATTCTTGTGTTGGGAAAATAAGGGCATAACACCACGAATTGGCTTATGAAGTATTTTCCCACTTGTGTTAAAAGTAGGATATAAACTAATGGAGTAGATAGTGGAAGTAAAGTGCAAAATAATAACACCCAATAACACAAGGACTTGTGTGGTTCATCCTTCCTTGGACAAACTCCAAAAAAGTCTTCTTTCACTAATAAATAGTAGGAATATAGAAATCTCTTTGTAGTCAATTCCTAGAAGCATACAAAATTGACACACATCCTCAAGAAAAAATATTCTTGGAATAACAAGGAGAAATCTCACACCCCCTTGGGAAAAATTCCTAGAAACCCAAGCTCACAAGGTTTATTTGTGTGTCTCTCCCTTTGGCCTCTCTTTCTCTTGCTCATTTCTTGCTTCTCCTTTTCTATGGAAGGGCATTACTCCTTGCTCAACTTGAAGTGATTAGCAAGTAGTGAAGTTAATGGTTTAGCTTGGTTCATGTGAAACCTCTCCAGCACTTTCTTAATGTATTTCTCTTGTGACAACCATACTTTCCTAGAACTTCTATCCTAGTAAATGCTCACACCAAGGATTTACTTAGCTGGATGATGAGTGGTGAGGTACCCCTGTTCTCAACCATACAAATATAAGCGTGTACGCGTGATCTGGTTGAACTTTGTAGATGGACTAGTTATGGCATCTAGATAGCTACACATTGATCGCAGTTCACTATCTTCCCACCTAGACTAGTAATTGCTTTGTCATGTCTGATTTAGTCCAGTGTGAGGTGTATGATGTGATTGCTAACACTAGGCTACTCTTAGAGACAATGAAAAATAATCTTGATTAAGCTAATAAGCAATATGAAGTAAAATCTAAACTGGCTTAAGTGCGATGAGCGTCTGTCCTTAATCATCCATAACCATCTTGAACCTCGTGTACTACTGCTAGTATTACCAAATGCACATTACTTAAGCACTACGAGATATGCTACTAGGTTACCAACTAGGTACACTTAAATGTTTGTGATTAAGACATACTCATTTCACATTAATAACAGAAATAGTAAAAGACAATAAAGAAATATAAACTAAGAAAATAATAAATAATAATTAACCATTAAAGCAATTAAAAGCTAAGTGAAATGTTGTAATGATGGAATAATCTCGGTCTTTATTGTCGATTGAACAAAGGTTTCATATAATTACAAGCATCACACTGCAGGCATGCACTTGGGAAGGAATTGAAAATTAACAAAAAGACTCTTAACTCTAATGACTAACTAATGACTTACCAGTTGACTCCCTTCCTGTGCGCCTGAGTGCTATATTTATAGGCTAACACAGGAATCACGATATCATATATACGATATTGTTACCTAGGCTATAATATCGCGTACCCAATATCAAGTATCCAATATCAGGGCTTGGAAAACCACGATTCATCATACCCTCACAACTAAATAAAAACTCTTCCTTGAGTCACAAAAATGAGAAATGAGTTTATTTGATTACACAGTGAATAGGTATGGGATTATGGACTGACTATGGATTATTTCATGCTGTAGTGTGGAATTAAAAAAAAACAAAACAAAATTAGGACATCAACTCTGAATAAAAAAGACAAAATTATTGGAGCTCATGTGGTTCCTGGTGATGGTGGCTCCTCCATGGGCTTCTTCCCCTTATCTTATGCTCCAGACTGGAAATGAATACCTTTGATGGAGTGCCTAAAGCTTTTCTTTGATTCAGGGATTGTGTGTCATCTATGCTGATGTTCTAATATTTGATGGAGCCCGCATCTCCCATGGACATGATAGTTGCAGAAACATCTGATTGGCTTTGACGTATCAAACCGCAAACAACTGTCATTTCTCCTCATAGGCTCTACCTTTGTCTCTACATTGTTGATAATCTATGAGCCATCGAGCCAAATCTGCCACAACATCTTTTTGCCCTTGGTAGCTAGCTTTGACCACCTCTAACTTAGAATTTACTACCTCCAATTTTTGTAGTGTCCTTTTGTGTTCAACAAATTCTACTTCATATTTGGTGTAAGTGGCTGTTACCTACTTTTCCAACTTGTCCTCGAGCATCCTGCTATTAAGATGGCTAAGTTGGGATACCACAAGTTTGTCAACTCCTTGTATTTAGAGAGATCTTGGATCTGCATGTCTCGACTCTTTAGTTCTACTTGGTGGGCGAAAGTGCAGGTGTCCAATATGGCCCGCCAATCAATGTTTTGAGCACTAATAGTGTTGATATGGGTCTTAGCCGTATGGATCTCATTTTCAATGATCTACTTGTACATCCCCACCTAGTCCCATAAATGTTCTTTTAGCTTCGCATGTCGCTTAGCCTCATTCTACCATGCACTTATTTCAATGGTTATCTTTTGACAAATGGCGTGTACCTTCTGCATTAAGAGGGTCTTGTTTTCTCTGGCTAAGCAATTCATGTCTTGGTTGACCCTTATTAATTATTCTTGCATTTTCTGGATATTCTCTTCAAGGATATTTTTCTGTTTTTCAATTATGGTCAATCAGAGATTCTTAGTAGCAAGGAGTTTATTTTCTTCTTGTAAGGCCTTGAGTGCTTTTGCATGTGCATATGTTTGGGCTTGTGCCTTTGAAAAATTTTAATTAGCCTTCTCTTTCTCCATTGAATTCTCTTCTAATAATTTATTCAATTACTCCATCTAAAATAACTCTAGCCAGTTGGCTGGGATTAGTTGGGATAGATCTCGCTATGCAGCTTGTAGGGCAATGAAATTTTCCTGGATTCTTCTTAACTCATCCTCTATGTGTTTGACCCTAACCTCAGCCATGACCAGCTTCCCATTTGTGGAAATGAGGTCTAATTGTGCTACTATGACATCTTAAGGGATGTCAAACAAGGATGTCATTACTTGTCCTATTTACAGCAACCAATCCATAGCATATTCATGTTCTGCAGGAGTCATCGAGAGACTAGCTAAAACCTGAGCATTACGTGCTCCTATGAGATCTATTGGTGGCACAACAGGAACATTGAATGATTTTTTGATGTGGTATGCAACCACTTATGCTACTCCAACTGCATTTTGGTGTTGCATGACCACTACTTTGGCACCTTTATTAGTTTCTAATTACACTTGAAAAGATGCAGCATTTCCATAAATCTTTTGTGACCAGTGTGATTCCCCTCCTCCTATTTGTATAGAAACCTCACCTTGTGTGTGATCAATTGAGATTGTGGGTTGTATGGAATTATCAATTATTTTGAAGAGATTAGCCTCATCACAACTTCCCGAACTGATCGTTTTTGTGATGGCCCTAAGATGGCTTATTGACAGTCAATAATATTGCGATGGTGGTGGTGGCTCATCTTACTGGATTGTGGGTTACGTGTTGGGCCCTACTTTCTATTGTTGACTAGGCCTCATGTCCAGAACTTGGCTAGGCCCTACCATTTGAGGTGCAATGGGCCCAACCATCTACTCTTGCTCAAGCTCTAGTGTTTCACCAGCATCTTTCCTTGGTGTCGGTGGCTTCAATAATTTAGCATCAGAGGCATTTTGAGCTTTTCTGGGGATGTCAATAGTGTACCCTAGAATTTTAGCATGTTGGCATAGCTTCTTGATTAGATAGGGAAAAGGAAATGCAAACTTCCCTATCTTACGTTTCTCGAACCACCTTAATATTTCTGTTAGATATAGATGGGGTAAATTGACATTAACCTTGCCCATCAAGATTGCGCTTCCTCTAGCTACATAGGTGGAAATCTTATTTACTCATTTTTCTGGGAAGATGTGATAGGTGCCAATTTTGAAATAAATTCTCTTTTTAAGGGTGAGCTCCCCATATGTTTTGTCCTCCTTGCCGTATGTCCTCTTTAACAATATTTTTCGTGCATTAGCATTGGAGCGAGTGGATAGATGAGCAACCTTGGGCCCTATATTTGGAAGGTTCAGAACTTTCAAAATGGCCTTAGTATAGAAATTAATTAAAATTCCACCAATATCAGTGATGGTACATGCTTCTTTATTATGCCAAAATTTTTAAGTCTCCCCCAAATACCATTCACCAATTTCTGAGAGAATAGGCCACAGTGGAGATCCTTTAAGTTGATCTCTGATTGACTCAGAGGCAAATTAAGGTCCAAAATTGAGTTTCACAATCACTGCAGCTAATGTGGATCTTTCCCGAATTGCTTAAACACATTTCGAGGACAACATGAGATGTTTTCCTTGTTCAGGCACTCTACCTTCTTTACCTTCTTTTTGTTTAGATTATGCAGTAATAGGAGTTTCTTGATAAATGTTGAATGATTATGCCTCCTGCTCTACATGTTCCACAAGAGGTCCTTGGCCTCTACCTCTCCTTGGACATTTGGATGGACCTTGAGAGGGTCCTCCCTATTGCCATCACTTAGGGAATATTTTTAATCACACCAGGATCAGTTGTTAGTAAGGTTATTTAATAAAATTTAATTATCTTATACCTTGCTCATTGCCTTTAATGAATTCAATTCTTGCTTAGTGTGATTTCTAAGTTAGAAATTTTCAATAAAATCCCCCTAAAAGTTTTAATGTCAAGCCCAATTTGATCAGGTGACTCCAAAAATAATTTTATGGTTTGGGTGAAGAAATAAAATTAGTTTGGCATACGTTCTTAGCATTTTTTAAGATCACTTACCCCAATGATATCCTTCGAGTGACAATGAATTTTGAAAAAGTCATGTGCAAATGCTACTATACCACTCCCCCATGACTAAGGTAAACACTCTGGGTTTAAGTAGGTTCAATTGGAAGAAGAATCCGAGCATTAATGAGCAAGATATTGATGTTTAAATGATAGGTGTGGAAAGCATGAAAATTCATGGAAGAAAATGGTAACAACTCTCCTTGTGTGAATAGTTGAAAATGACATTGACACGCATGGGAGATCCATATATATAGATTTTATAGACGCAATATCACGTATGCGCTAGCACAGACTTGATATCGTATTGGACTCGATACTGGGTACCCGATATCACATCCCCTCCAAAATAGGGTACTTGGCAAAATTGATGAATTTTTGAGTTTTCACGGGAAAAAAAGGGTTTAAGGTAAATTTGAAAGATTTGGGATAATGTTGAGTAGACATTAAGGCACCAAAAGTGTAATAAAGTGGAACTATACAATGAAGTTCTTAAATAGGGTGAGGAAAAAGGACATGTAGTGGTGCACAAAAACGTTTGGGTTGAAATGATGATAAAGGAAAGAATAAATTCAGTAGTGCAGTACTTGGAGGATGTGAGATGCTGTGGTGGTGTACAATAAGTATAGATTAAAAACATTACGCTAGTGGATCCTCTCCAAAGTAGGTTCCTACCTATCATTCCCTTATGTAACCACACCTTAAAATGTCCGTAGGCATTAGAAGGGTTAAATGTAATCTGCATTGGTGTAACAAAACACACACATGTTAAATACCACCATGATGAGGTATGAATTTTATGCCACACAAGACACAAGTTAGAAATACTTGGATAGTGGGGTGAGATCAATTGTGGAAGGGATTGCAGAGATCAGGACATGAGGTAACTTACCCTGAGCACAATGAATCCAAGGTGTTGTGCATGATTAAGGTACCATTAGCCTTTTGCTCTAAGATCACAACTAAGTCCATACCTCTGATCAATGACATCGCATTATTCCACCCCCGTGATAGACAACCATAAGAGCATCACAATAGCAAGGTGTATGATCGCTTGGTGTTTTGTGCAAGGGAAGAGTGATTTGAAATTGCCGATGGAATGTTTTTCTTGATCTTTTCTTTGTCATTTTTCTTCTTTCTTTTCTTTTTCTTCTTTTAGCCACTTTGGCACTTTGTCTTTTCCAACGATGATTTGAAGAAGCCACCAACCTTCAAGCATGGGTGCATGTCTTTCTAGTGGGACCCTCTAGAACAACATTGAATTTCTTTATTTAGTGCCTTTTTTACTCTTACTTCCATTTTTCATTAGATCTACAAGGACCTTATTATAACCAAGTTGCATGATGGCACAGACAGATGTCACCAAAGAGAATTCACAAGTTCCCTTGATTTCACACCATTTCCATTCCTTCTTAGTTTGTCACTCTTCGCTATGGGCATAATGAGTACAGAGTTACTTTAATTTTTAATGATGACAAGAATATCATTGTACTTAGTGTATAACCTCTTATTAATAGCATGGGTGGGTGGATGTTGTGGGCTCACTGTCTGAATAATTAGTCACCTAAGACTTGATAGCATAGAACAACACCTCAATCGACAAGTCACATGAGTATTTTATTCACAAATGAGATTATCCTCAAAAGGATAAAATGAAAAATTAAAAATGAAAAACTTGGAAAATAAAAAAAAATTATAAAATAAAAGAAAAGGAAAAACATTTACCAAATTTTTGTTAGAATGGGGTATGTCCCCCATGATTAAACCTTGAATCATGGTGAGAATTAATAAATGGAAAGTTTGGATCCATGCATGTTGGAAATATTAGGGTGTGGGAATATCCAAAGCACAAGGTGTCTTTTGGTGTGGTGGTAGGAATGTACCCGTATTGGGGTTTACACACTTGATTAAAGTAGGCATAGTGGGAAAAATTATAAGATGTGATCATGTGATAAGGAGCTAACCCACTATGGCACTCGTGACCATAAGATGGTATGCAAGGATCAATATGCCTCTTCATGTTGTTATATTCATTACGCCACATGGTTGTTGGAGTGTTAATTGGTCACCTGGATAAGGTAATAGGAGGCATTGAGATTGAAGAGGAAGGCGCATCACAGTGCTGGATTTGTGTTGAGTTGGAGGGTGCGGTGGTTTTAGAACTGTGCTATCTCTTTCTACAGTCATGCCTAAAGAAAGGAAGCTTTCGATGTTGTGGAGGACTTCCATTGTTGTTGAGAGTAGCACCACAAGTAACATTCATGGATTTGTGCTGTGGTGCAAAACCTTCTAGTACAACTGGTGGTGATGTAGAAGGAGGTGAAGGATGAGAATATTGAGGGCAAGGAGAAGTGTAAGGAACATGAGGTGGTGATCTCGTGGGAGAGGATATGGGTTGATAGTACATGGGAGAATGATAATAATGAGGTGAAGTAGAGGATGTTGATCCAATTGGAGAAATAGGATGTTGAACATAATAAGCACTTAGTGTCAGGGCATACAAAAGTTGAGGCCAGTTCGGCGATGGTCTCCCCCATGACTGGGGGTTTTGCCACTATGGTTGAACATAGTACTTTTGTATGAAATATGGATGTAGCATTCTTCCCCAATGCTCATGTAGATGTGATAAGATTGGGCATTGGCCTCTGGGGTGATCGTATAGACAAACATCGCATTGATACTTCTGTTTTGTAGTTGGACCCCTATCCTTATTTCCTTCAGCCCTTCTTTCCAATTGTCGAATGGTGTTCTGCCCTGTTTCTCAGTTTGGCATGCTCTGTTTGGTCTAGGTGTCAGAGTAATTATGCATGGTTCTACCTCTGATAATATTTGCATATTCTCCACATTTTTCATGTACCCACTTCATCATCTTATTGATCTTTGCCTCAATTTCATCTAGTGATTTTAGTATTGGTAAAGATGGGGATGGTTTCATCTCATCAAGGTGAGTTGATTTCTCCTCTTCATGATCATGGACCTTTTTTACTTTAAGAGTGTGGTCATGTTGAGATCTTTCAACACTCTCCCATTTGGCAATTTCTCCTTCTTCTTTTGCTACCCACTTAATAAGCTATTGGAATTGATGGGTTCGTAGTTCATACAATTGCCCTAGGGCATACATCCCTAAGGTCTCCCTTGTTTCATTATGGAGCCCATCCATGGTGTGATACATTAGCCTTTCCTTAGAGAACCCATGGCTTGGGCATTTGTTTAACAATGAATAATATCTTTCTAAGGCCATGTCCAAGGGTTCATGTTGCCCTTGTTTTCACTCTTGGATTTGTCTCCTCAAGGCTAATACTGTTGCACAGGTTTAATATCTTTCATCAAAGAGTTATACCATTGTCAGGAAATGGCAAATTGATTTTGGTTTTAAAGACATATACCATACTTTTGCTTAGCCAACGAGTGTCATAGGAAAGAGCTTAAGTCTTTGCCATCCATTATCAATGTTGTTCCATCCACATGCATCATAGAAGGCTTCTAAATGATGTTGCGGATCGAAATCGTAGCCTCCTAAAAACTTGGAAAAGTTGTTTAAATCAAGCCTAGGTAGATGGCTTACCTTCCAATGCCTGCAAGATATTCAAACATCCTCTTGTATATGCATTAGGATCTTAGTGGCCAATAGGAGTTCATCGTTACTAAGTAGGTTATGAGTTTGTGAGTTGGGATGATGTTGTCTTTGTTCATGTTGGTGTTCCTGACCTTGCCTATGGGTTTGATTTTTATTTCTATGCCAAACCCTTGAGAAATAGTCATCTATGTCATGACCTGACGTTGAAGGGTTAGAGGAGGAGAGAGAACTGGAAGACTCATCATGACTTTTGTAAGTCTCCCAATCATCCCTTGGTGTACTCTTGCTAATCCTTGACATGGTCCTAGGACTTATGGATCCTCTTGTTCTATGGGATGTCCCATCCTTATGAAAGGTGTCTATATTGGATGACAAGAGTCCTTTAGTATCGCTAGGGTGTCCATGAATAAATGAAACTCCTGTGCAAGATTCAGTACTCCACACTTCTTCATCATCATAAATTATGCTGGTTCTCCAAGGAATTGCCTTGCTAGTTATTGTGTTATCATTGTCTTGTGAGAGAGACATTGTTATAAATTTTGTGTGACTTAATTGAATTTAATCTCTTTTCTAAAAGATATATTGTTAATACTTTGTTACAACAATCTTGTATGATATAACTAATCTAGATAACTAGTACCGTCCCCAACAATGGTGTCAATGATGAGCGGCGAGGTATCCGTACGCTCAACCATATGAATACAAGGGTGTACAAGCGATCTGGTCAAAGTTTGCAGACAGACTATTTGTGGCACCTAGATAGTTACCCATTGATCGCAGTTCACTATCTTTCCACCTAGACTAGTAATTTCTTTTTCACATATGGTTTAGTCCAGTGTGAGGTGTATGATGTGATTTCTAACACTAAGATACTCCTAGAGACAATGCAAAATAATCTTGATTAAGGTAATAAGCAATATGAAGTAAAATCTAAGCCAACTTAAGTGTGATGAGCATCCATCCTTAATCATCCAAACACATCTTGGATCTCATATACTACTGCTAGTATTACCAAGCGCACATTACTTAAGCACTACTAGATACACTGCTAGGTTACCAAGTAGTTACACTTAAATGTTCATGATTAAGACGTACTCATTCCGCACTAACAATAGAAATAGTAAACAATAATAAAGAAATATAAATTAAGAAAATAATAAATAATTAACAATTAAAGAAATTAAAAGCTAAGTGAAATGCTACAATGATGGAGTAATCTTGATCTTTATTGCTGATTGTGTGCGTGTCCAAGTACATCACACTCAAACAAAGATTCTGTACGATTACAAGCATCACACTATGGGCATGCACTTGGGAAAGAACTGAAAATTAACAAAAATACTCGTGAATCTAATGACTAACTAATGACTTACCAATTGACTCTCTTCCTATGTGCCTAAGTGCTATATTTATAGGCTAACATAGGAATCACAATATTGTGTATACGATATCATTACCTAGGCTACGATATCGCATACCTGATATCGAGTATATGATATTGGGGCCTGGCAAACCACGATTCATCACTGAATCCAAATCTTTCATAGCAAAACATTTGCTAAGATTCTTCTTCAAATTTTTGATCTTCTAGACATCCTTGCCAACAATCAACATATCATCTACATGAAGTAGAAGGATAAGGAAGTTTCCATTTGCAAATTTCTTCAGAAACACACAACGATCTACAATAGTCTTGTTGTAGTCATGGCAAATGGGTGAAGTGGAAAAATGGAAATCTTGTTGGCTTTGGTATCTTAGAAATAGTTTTTAAATATAAATATCCCCATAAATCAATATTTTGGGTTTTAAACTTTTTTGGATTTAGTGTTCACAAAAAATCTTTAAATATAAATATTTCCATATTGTGTTTAGGATTTAGAAAAAAAAAAAATTTGGGTTCTACACAAAAAATATTTTTTTTAAGTTTTGGGTATCATAGAAATAATTTTTAAATTTAGAAAAAACTCAAAACAAAATACTTTATGATCTTCATATATATACCACTCCTACCTTTATTCAAATTCACAACAAGCATTTTTCTATTTCAATTGCTTATAGACAAAGTATTTAGAAATTAGATTTTGGTGGAAAAATAGAATTTAACATCTAACTACCTATTTTAAAAAAATAAATAGAAAATTTTAAAATTCAAAAAAAAATATTTGAAGAAGTTCATTCCTATAAATGGATAACATGCCAGGTGATAGGGAGCATGAGTTAAATTGTAAAAGATAACAATGTTTTAGAGATCAAAGAAAAGAGGCTTAGCAAAGGGAGAATCATTTGGAGTTACAAAGATTAGAAGAGGATTGCTTACATAAAAGAAGGCATAGAGAGGAAATGCAGCAATAACAATCAAAAGAAAGTGAAGTATATAAATGATAAGTATTTTTTATTTATAGATAAATTTCTTTGTAGTTCTTAGATGAAAAAGCTAACTATATCAGGTTATTTTGTAGAATAATATTTCATAAAGAGGAAGGAGTCGAGGATGAGGGATGGACATGGATGTGCTAATGTAATAAGTAGTGCATATCCAATAGATATAATAGATTCAACCAATGAAAATGAATAAAATATAAAAGAACCTCCTCAACAACCATTAAAAGTTCCACAATAGAGATGGGGATGAGGATGAGAGTGTAGAAATGGATGTTCTGATGAAATAAGCAATACATCTCCAATAAACATGGAATATTTAGTTAATGAACATGAGAAAAATATAGAAGAGCATACTCAATAATGGTTAAATATTCAATAGTAGAGACATAGATGAGGACAAGGACGTGGACGTAGACAAGGACAAGGATGAAAACACAAACATAAATAAGAAAATCAATTAGCAATCATTCTAAATGATAAAAATATGCAAACAGTTACATTACAATAAGAAGTTCTTTCACATAGGAGGTGTAGTGTTGGTCGTGGAAGTGGTTATGGTCATTGACATGGTTGGATTTCTAAACATAATGGTGATTTGATGGTAGACGATGAATTACTTCAAGATTCAATAAAGGCTAATACTATAAAATGAGAATGTGCATAAGGTTATAAAAGATAATGCTATTTTAGGCAATAATAAAGACAAGTAGAGGTGGCAAAGATAGATTTAGTTGCAAGATTTGATCAAGAATAGGCTTGACCAAGATTGCAAATGGAACATCAATAACATGATAATTCTAATACAATGAATCAACAAATACCTTTTAAATGTACGAATAATTAGGGTTCTTATGTAAATATTCATAAGCCAAATGCAAAAATCGTGCATGCAATTACAAGATTTTCGAGTGAGTTTACTAATTTTAATGTTTCTCGAACATGTGATATGTACAATATAAGCTTTTTAAGGATTTGTATGAAACCTATAGAAATTCCTAGTCCAAAATGTTTGAGGTGTTTAGAAGAAAAAGAAATGGAAATCTTAAATCAAGATGGTGAAGAGATTAAACACTTTTTTGTTGATAATAATATAGATCCAGAACCCTAACCATTAATCTTATCTGAACTATTAGAAGTTGAGGAAATTCTTATAGCAAGAATTATCCCTATTTTACAAGTTACACATGTTATAGAAAGTTAATTACAATATAAATACATACCATTAGCCTTATACGAGATGTATCTAAAATTACAACTAGACTTCCTGTAAGGATTCATGAGATTCCAATGTTAATACTAAGAAGAACTAATCAAATTGGAGCTACCTTTAACTTTGTCATAAATAAAAGTGTGTATGTTGTGTTATTGTATGAGAAACAAAATGATCATTTCTATCATGATATAGAAATAGGTGAGCATGCTTTGGACAATGTTAGTGATATAAGAAATGTTAATGTCCTTAAAAAGATTCGTTATATTACATTATTTAAGGAGAATGACTAGATGAGATTGTAGTTTGATGATTCTTTGGTTGAATTAAAGGAGGAAAATATTATTAGACATACATCATTTGTAGCATCATGTTAAGTTAATTTGGAAATACTACTTGATATGGTAAGAGCTTAGTTAGAAAATCCAAATGTTAAAAGTTCAAATTATGCATAATGGCCAACACTTTCAAAGTCATCCATTAATGAGTTCAACATAATTGAAATGCTTCCAATGTCATTTCCAATATCGTATCCACATGGAAAATGTGACTTATAAGAAGATACAAGGATGTCATGTTACATGAATATGCCAGACATCTAATTTGATACACATATGGCATATTTGGATGTCATAAAAGATTTAAGTTATCACAACTATTTTTCTTTCAATTACTAGATAGTATTAATGTTTTTAAAATTGTGTGAACTAATTATGTATTAATTTTATTTTTAGATACTATATTTACAACATGATAATAAGACATCATGCATTAAAATCAATGTTAGTATTCTTCAAAAAAAAAAATATTACCAAAGCACTATTAACAATCCAAGAATTACGTGAAGGACTATAAAATGCACCGATAGATAATTTTGTTAATAATTTGATAAAATTTGGAATAACAATATGAGGAACATCTTCCTATTGGAGAAAAGGCAAAGTGTGATTGTTTGATTTAATAAATGATGAGGGTACACCAACTATTTCTTTAACTCTAAGTATAGCAAATATTTACTAGCCAGACCTACATAAAGTAATGCTTGGAGTACCACCGAAAATTGTTTTTGCAACAAAGGGATAGAAAATGAAACATATTATCAAGAATCCACATATAGTTGCCAAGTTTATGCATCTTTGACATAAGGCCTTTAGAGGCAATGTATTATTTGAAGAATTTGATGTGGTTAATCACTGGACAAGACATGAGTGGCAACATAGGAAATCACCACATATCCTGGCTTTATTTGAATTATGGAAGCTCCAAACATAGAAAAACTTAACTAAAATGATTTGAAACAATTAAAAAGATGAGAGAGATTTTTGATGCAATAACAAATGCATTGAATACAAGATTCAATCAAGATGGAATATCCATTGATATAAGTTATTAAGAACTTTAGATCTTTTATTTTATTTCTTTTAAATTTTTAAATAAACTTTAAGTAATTTGATACAAAATTAATATTATACAATTTTATCAATTACAGATGTAACATGTTAAGAATCCTAGGCATCCATGTGAGATTGAAAGTCATCAACTGTGATTCATGGATCTTGATATTGATTATGATAAGCCTTTAAATTAGTGTTATACACAATGTAGGAGAGGAGCATATTTAAGAGCCCAAAATAAGGTATAAGTTTGTAGGTAGACTTGTTTTATTCTAAATACATTGGTTAATATTTATATTATGAATGTACTCAATTTTCTTAAAAATATGAATCTAATTTTTTCCTTAAGTGTAATGTTCCATGGACATTGCGAACTCAATCGAAACTCTTTCAAAATCCATAAAACAATAACCATGTTAGATATGAAAGATGTTGAAATAATATGATATTGAACATTCATAATAGAATGATTCTTCAAACATGGAAAGCAAACATAGACGTTCAACTTCTGCTTCACAAATACATTGTTATCAGGTATATTGCAAAATATGCAAAAAAATTTGAAAAAAAAAGTCACAATCCTTTCATGATTTGTTACTTCATATTGTAGATTCTCAAAACCCAAAAGAAAATGCAATGAATGCATATAAAAGACTCATGATAGATGCTACAATTAATAGAGACATTGATGCTATAGAGGTTTGTCATATGCTATATGANATTCTAGAAAGACACGATGATATTGAATATGATTTCAAAATACTAAATTGAAATCTACTTGGATCAATTCATTTTTAACAAAGTGAATTTGAAATGCTTGGATTAAGAGATTGAGATAGACAACACAAATGGTCAGCTAGCTATCCTGAAGAAGATATTGCAAAGATTGGTATATATTTTATTCATATTCATAAATCACATGTGATAATAACACCTTGAAGAAATGACTATAATGAGGTGGACTTATCTTCTCTAAGAGTTAAATAAAAGAAATGCTACAAGATTATCACCATCCATCTATATATGCAATAATTTGAAATCAATGGAGTTGATTCCCTATTGATGATTATTCAAGGTACAACGGGCACAAGAAAATCATGCTTCATTAATACCATTTGTAAAAAATTTTACTGAACTTGTCCATCAAGGGAAAAATAGCTTATTGGTGCTTGCCCCTTCTAGTTCTGCGACATATAGTATTAATGCAACTACAATATATTCTACATTAAAGATTGGAATTAGGGAGTACAAGCCACTAGCTACATTAGCTTTGACATTATTACAAACTAGATATAAATACATAAAGTATATTATTATAGATGAAATGAGTTTTATAGGTGGAAAATTGCTTAGCAACATTGATAGAAGGCTTAAGGAAATATTTCTAGATATTCAATTAAGGAATTTTAGTTGTAGATCAATGATACTCATTAGAGATCTTACACAGCTTCTACTTGTGAAAGATGTTATACCATACATATCATCTCATATCCATGTGAAGAATTTATGATTGGCATTTAATACATTTGTAACCTTAGATGTCACATATCAATAAAGGGGAGATGATCCATAAAAACAAAGATTTAGAGAAGTTTTGATGAATATATGAGAAAGAAAGATTAATGATGATGATTATGAATTTTTGAGCTTGAGAATGGATCTTCCATCGACATCAAATGGACAAGATGGATTTGATAATTTTGTGCATTTGTTTGATACAAAGGATAAAGTGCATATGCATAATGAAAAGGTATTGATAAAAATGCAGAAGCCCATTGCATCCAGCATAGTAGATAGAAACACAAATGGTATCAAATTTTGGGATGATGAAGAAGGAGAATTAGATCAAGTAGTATTTATTTGTGAAACTGCAAGGGTAATTCTTATTGTTAATCAATGGCTAGAAGTAGGATTGGTTAATGGTGCATTGGGAGTTATTAAGAAAATAATTTACAATCCCTACTATAAACCTCCATAGCTACCATCATATGTCATAATTGAGTTTGGCTCTTACATTGAAATACCATATAATCATGAATATCTTGAACAAATACCCATTCCACCAATCAGACATAGAGGATCTCACCAACTACCATTGAGATTAGCATGGGCTTTAACTATACATAAGTCAATAGGGAATGATCTTGGAGAAACTATGTGTAGATGTTGGTAATAAAGAAATAGCAGGTTTTACGTTTATAGCATTATCTCAAGTAAAGAGTATTGATAGTTTGAAGATATTCCTTCCAATTTCCAAGGAAACATACATTAAGATATCAAAAGGTTCTCATCTTCAAAGTAGATTGGATGAAGAGAAGCATATTAAATCTAATAAAGAATGATTTTACAATTTTTTTATGATGCATTTTTACTATTATGGATGTCAAAACATTTGCCATTATGCATTTTTTCATGTATGCAAGTTTGAACATTGATTAGTCATGGTGTATTTTAACATGTTTTTTTGTTGTTGAATAATGGATTGTATGGCCTTACAAGTTACTCTATTTTTGATTTACAATTTCATGAATTTGTTCTTTTTGGTACACTTTAACAGGTAATGCAAATTTGGTCAAGAGTAAGAACATACAATAAATGATGCAAATATTTTTTTTATTAATTTCTTCATTATGAAAAATTTGATATACAAATCTTATTCTTCATTTATAAGTCATTAAAATTATAGTCATAAATCTTGTTCTTTGTCTGGAAGTCATAATATATTTGACTCAAATACCTTATTACTTGTTAACAAAGAATATTCTCTTGGCCAAATTATAGATATATATTATAAATATATAATTAAGCTAGTAATAGTCACTTTTAATTTATTTTTTAAGTAACAAATTTCATGCAACTTAAAAATTACATTAACAATGTTGTTTACCAATTTAATTGATTTGTAAATAATTACCTAGCTAATGATTAGATGTTAGCTTCATAGTAAAAAAAGTCTCTAAAGAAATCTGAAATTGAACAAAATTAAAAATTTTCAATTTCAATAAACAAGTTTATTTTAATATTATTTAAGTTTTCTTCAACCTTGCATGAAACAACCTTTTTTTTTTCTTTTTTCTTACAAGTAGGCTTGGAATTTCAAATATAACTTGTATTAAAAATTTTTAATTGAAGCCCAAAATTTAAGTTAAAGCTTCAAGATGCTCTTTTCTTGCCTCAAAAGCTTTTTAATCCTTTTATCATTCTTCACTGAAAGTTAAAATAAAACATGTGATACTACTTTAGCAAGTGTAATTTAATTTGTAATACTAAAAGAGAATAAATCTAACTCAATCAGCATTAAACAAATTCTCTTACTAAAGCAATTTAAAAGTTTAAATTCTGGCAGGTTCAGGAAACTTTGGGAGGATATTACGGCTGCGCGGGATTGGCACACCCATTTTGACCTGCCCAGACAGGTGGCCGACCATGGGCTTGGCATTGGCCTTTTCACCGAGTCCTCTGGGTTCAGTGGGAGGCAGAACCTTTCTACGGCGGAGTCGGCCGAGGACAAGACTGGGACTTCGCGAAGTGGTGCTCTCATGTACCCTGGGGCGGGCTCGCATCAGACTGACCAGCGCCCGGACGTTGCTCAGGATCTGAACCGGCGGAGGCCGCCCCTGGAGAAGGACCCGCCAAACGCTGCTCCCAGCAGCACGAGGGAACAGACTCCGCACCCCTTGAACAGCCACATCTGCAGGTTTGGCTTGAAGATGGTCGTAAGGGTCGCGTGACAGGAATCGCTCAGTTGATTGCGGAGAATCGGCGTCGCCTTGCTGTGGGGCCTGGTCGACCGGGGCACAGCGCTCACTTTGGCCAGGGAAAAAATGCTGGCCCGCATCCCCCGGCGGGTAGTCGGCGGCGAGGGGAGGAGTCGGATGCCTCTCCTCTCCCGCCCTTCCCCCCTTCCTCTTTCCCTTCTCTTGTCTTGTCCTTTCTGGGGTTTCCGCACCTGCTCGCTGGAGGTGGTGGCCGCCTGCTCGGTTTTTCGGCCGTTCGGGGGTCTTCGTTGCCTTGGATGCTGTGGGGCCGGGGCCGCGGTCGCTGGTCCGCGCTACGCGCCTGTGTAGCTCATTCTTTTTTTTCTGAAATAGATTTTCTCTCGACTTTTTTCCGAAAAAAAAAAGAAAGTTTAAATTCTTTCTAAAAACTAAAACCAAGTTTTTTTTTTCAAAGTAGTTTTAAATTTTTAATTCTTTAATTCGTGGCTTCTTTAATGAATGAGAAATACCATTACAATATGCAAGAACTTGGAAATCATAATTATTCTACAAGTTTCTAACTATCTAATGCATTAATGAT
>MNCI01026513.1:35852-67572 GCA_015680685.1 Gnetum montanum
ATATATATAACAAAGGACAGATTCCATGGGTCACTAGAGATTTGTACCTGTAAAAGAAAATATCACAATCTATTATAATTTTTGAATTAAATTTTAATTTTAAGCAAACATAATATAATAAGTCTATGAATTTAAATGGAAAATTAAAAAGAAAACAAATAAAATATGAAATATACTAAGCTTTGAGGATGGGTATTGGAACTGCCAAATAATTGTAATATAGGTACACTCCAAGGTATATAATCCAATTAAAACATTGTAACTCAAAATTGCCCACTAGAATTGAATCCATGACTTGAAGCTGTCAAATTAAGAGTCTTACAACTAACCTAATACCTCATTATCAAAATGTACCAAGCTTGAACACCATGATGGATTAGCATAATGCCAAATTTTTCAAATCTTTATCATTAAATTTTCTATCTCATGTTCTCACTTTAAGAACAATGTAAGCTTAAACAAAGGATCGGTAAATAATAAATTAGTACTTGGAAACTCTTTTGAAAACCTCTTAAAAAGTAAAAACCTCTCAAAAACTAACTACAAAAATGCTTAACAAAATAGAACATGTGCACTTCACTTTCCATTATGCAAAAGATGCCAAAAATCATTCATGTGCATCCAATTGTCACACAAAATGTCCCTACAACCCTACAACATCTTGTAGCACACACAAGAACAACATTAGGGTTGGATAAAATGGTGTATGAGGGCTAACACCATCAAGCACCTCTAAGGACTAAGCCTTTTTAGCCCACCCAAGATATTACTAGCCTTAAATAGAATGATGGGAGCATTCCTTAAGAATGATCATAAAAACATAAAATACCGAGTACACATAACCCAAAAAGAATACTAACTTATAACATCATCATCATCATCATCATCATCATAGTTTTGTCCTAACAAAATGGGATCAAAACATGATTTATTTTTTGTCATTCATCTCTATAAAAAATAATAGAGTGTTAGGCTAGTAGTAAAGACTCTTGATTTAAAAGCTCTAAGTCATGGGTTCAATTTTGATGGACAACGCTTAATAATATACCTTGGGGGTATACTTATATTACAATTTTTTTAGGGTTCCAACAATCCCTATCCATACCCCCACCCTCATTCACCTCCATAAAGAGCTAAATATTTATTTATTTGTAGTTTTTTCAAATCATATTTAATTCTTTTTTCTTATATCTTTTTTGGTCTTTCTTTTAGTGGCTTTTATGGAACAATAATGTAGTAACCTTTTTTTTTTATAAAAACATTGTTTGATCCTATTTGCACATGTATAAACTATCTAAGTCACCGTTCTTCTAACTTATCTAAAATTGAAGCTATTCTAAGTCATCCTCTAAAGTTTATATTATACAATTTATCTCTTTTGGTAACATTCAACGTCCATATAAGCATTCACATTTCTACCACACTGATTTATTATTCATACCTTTGTTGTACTACCCAACATTTAGAATCATATTTGATTGTTGTTCTGTACAATATTCTCTTTAGTTTTATTAGTATTCTTTTATCACATAAAACACCACTAGCCTATTTCTTTTGACCATCATGCCTTAATTCTATTTCTTATACCTTTATCAATTTCACCATTTGATTGGATAATTGATCCTAGGTAGTAGAATTATTTGCAATGAGATACTTTGTAGCCTTGACTTATCACTTCTATTCCATCATTGTTCATGTTGTTAATGAAATTACAGTTCATATATTCTATCTTTCTTTTGCTAATTTTAAGTCTTTTGATTTTAGAGCATGTCTTCACTTCTTTATTTTTGGAGTTATACCTACCAATATAATATCATCTGTAAATAACATACATCAAGGCATTTCATCATGTATTTTGTTTGTTAATTTATCTATCATCATCGTCATCCTAGCCTTGTCCCAACAAAATGGGGTTGGCTACATGGGTTCTTTTTCTTCATTTGCCTCTATGAAGAGTTAGATCTTTATTTATTTGTAATTTTTTCAAATAATCTTTGATCATTTTTTCCATGTTTTCTTTGGTCTTCCTTTTGGTGGCTTTCCTAGAATAGTAATGTAGAAACCTTTGCTTATAGGCTCATTATCTGATCTTCTTTGCACATGTCCAAACCGTCTAAGCTACCATTATTGTAGCTTATCTAAAATAGAATACAATCCAAGTTTGCCTCTGATGTATGTATTATGTAATTTATTTCTTCTAGCAATATTCAACATCCATCAAAGCATTCCCATTTTTACCACATTAATATATCGTTCATGTTTCTTTTGTAGTGCCTAACATTTAGCACCATATAAGATAATAGGTCCAATTATTTTCCTATAAAAATTTCCCTTTAATTTTCTTGGCATTATTTTATAACATAACACATAATTATCCTATCTCCATTTTAACCATCCTACCTAAATTCTATTTCTAATATCTTCACCAATTTCACCATCTGATTGGAGGATTGATTCTAGGTAGTAAAACTATTTAGAGTGAGGGACTTTTTTCCTTGAATAGTCACTTCTATTTTACCATTATTTATGCTATCACTAAAATTGCATTCTATACATTTTATCTCACTCCTACTAATTTTTAAGCCTTTTGATTCTAGAACATGTCTCCACTTCTTCATTTTAGCAACAATATTTTCTTGAGATGCATCCACCAACACAATATCATTGACAAATAGTATACACCAAGGGATTTTATCTTGTATTTTCTTTGTTAATTTATCCATAATAATAGCAAATAAGTATGGGCTAAGTGTAGACCCTTGATGTAGACTTATTTTTACTGAAAAATTAGATGTTATTCCACAAGCTGTTCTAATTTTATTGGTAGCTCCTTCATACATGTCTTGAATCATTTTAATATATTTATTAAAATATTTTTTTTATCTACAAGACCTACCAAGTAATATCTTTAGGCACTCTATCATATGCTTTTTCTAAATCAATGAAGATTATATATAGATTTTTTCTATGTTATCTAAATTTCTCCATTAGTTGTTGTATTAAAAAAATAGCTTCTATAGTAGATCTTCTTGGCATAAATTGAAATTGATTTTTTGAAATTATTAATTTAAGTCTAAGATAAGACTATATGACTTTCTCCCAAAGCTTCATAGTATGTATCAATATCTTGATCCCTCTATAGTTCACACAATTTTGTATGTCTTCTTTATTTTTTTAAATGGGAACAACAAAGCTTTTTTTTCTAATTTTTAGACATCTTCATCCTTCAATATTTTATTAAAAAACTGTATCAATCAAGAAACTCTTGTGTTTCCCAATGCTTTCCAAACTTCTATAGGAATGTTATTTGGTTCAATAAGTTACCCATTTTTCATCTTTGATAAGGCTATCTTTAACTTAGAGAAGGAAACCTCATTAACCAAACCAAAATTTGTTTCTTAGTCTTGGATATGTTCTCTTGGAAATTCTTCATTTAATAATTCTTGAAAATAAAATTTCCACCTATCTAATATTTTATTATATTTTGCCAAAATTCTTTCATTTGTTTCCTTGATGCATTTGATATGATCAATGTCCTTAGATTTCTTTTTTCTCTCTTTTGCCCATTTATACATAGATTTTTCTACTTATTTTGTTCTTAATTTCTTCTAAAAGTTATCCAAGGCCTTATGTTTGGCTTTGGGTGCTACCATGGTTGCTTCCTTCTTTAGCATTTTGTATATCAATTTGTTTTCTAGGCTAGTGCTTTGCTACCATTCCTTAAAGCCTGTCTTCTTATTTTCGATACCATGTTGCACTTCATCAATCTACCACCATGTTTCCTTTGGGATGCATTTTTTGCCTTTTGTTTCACCCAAAATATTCTTTGCAATTTTCTAAATTCATCTTTCCATTTACTAGGATGTAGATCTACTATGATTGGAAAATTTAGTGTTATTTCACAAAATGTTTTAATTTTAGTGGTAGCTCCTTTATACATGTCTTGAATAACATTAATGTATATATTAAGGATATTTTTTTCTTACAAAATCTATATGCTTTTTCCAAGTCAATGAAGATCATAAATAAATTTTCTTTACATTTTCTAAATTTCTCCATCAACTATCATATCAGGAAGCTTATATAGTAGACATCCTTGACATAAATCCAAATTAATTATCTAATACTATTGATTTAAATTTGAGATGTTGCTCAATGACTATCTCCTAGAGCTTTATTAGCTTGATCCCTCTATAATTTATACAATTTTGGACATCTCCTTTGTTTTTGTAGATGAGAATAATAATGCTTTTTCTTTAATTGTTGTGCATTTTTTCATCCTTTAAAGTTTTATTAAATAATTTTCTCTAACAAGAAAATCCTATATCTTCTGATGCTTTTCATACTTCTATAGGAAAGTTATCTAGTCCAACAAATTTTCCATTTTTTTATCTTTGATAAGGTTGTCTTCTAGAAAGAAATTGCATTAACCAAACCAAAATTTGGTTCTTCTTAAATGCCTTTTTTTTTTTAATTCTTCATTTACTAACTTTTGAAAGTAATTTTTCTAGCTATCCAAAATTACATTATCTTTTATCAAAATTCTTTCATTTGCCTCCTTGATACATTTTATATAATAAATGTCCTTATATTTCTTATTTATAGTTGTTGCTAATTCATAACTAGATTTTTCTCCTGTTTTTGTTTCTAATTTTTCATAAAATCTATCTAGGACCTTATATTTGGGTTTGATTGCTACTAATGGTTGTCTCCTTTTTTACCATGTTGTATAGTAACCTATTTTCTTAGTTTTTTCTTTGTTTTCATTCCTTAATTTTTTTTTCTTATTTTGAATAGCATACTACACTTCATCACTCTACCATCATATCTCCTTTGGGATGTACCTTTTACCTTTTTTTTTCATCCAAAATGTTCTTTCTAATTTTTTGAATGTAACTTTCTATTTGGCCTCAAATTAAATTTATAAAGTAGTCCCAATTTTAGGTGCCTTATTGTAGTAATTTATTTTCTAAGTAAAGTGATGTTGTCTTTTAAATTCTATCATTTTATGCATTTATTCCTTTTTACATACTATGTTTAAAGCTTTGTATAGCTAAGTTTATGATCATTACACATGGCCCAGTCTCTTTTACATTACAAGAAATAATCAATTTATATTTTATCCATATCTTATATGTAATTAAATATTCTATCTTTTTTTTGGAAATAGGTATTTGCAATTGCAAGGTTACAAACACTTGCAAATTGCAAGAGTGAATCTTCCATATCATTGCACTCCCTAAATCCATGTCCTCCATAAATCCTGTTGTATCCCATTCTCATAGATCCAACATGATCATTAAAATTCCTTTCAATCAGTACGCATTATTGCTGGGAAATTTTTTGATGCACAAGATTCATAGAATTTTAAAGATCTTGCATGATGGAGTTTTCTAAGATAATTTGTGAAGCATAAATGTTGATGATATTATTTTAAGTACAAATTTGATGTCCATAATTTGATTATCATAGTGGTATACTTGTACTACTTTATCTTTGAAAAATTGATTAGTGATGATGCCTACTCTGTTTCAGTGATTTTCTTTTACTGAGTAGAAGAGTTTATAATCCTCTCTTAAATCTTCAGCTTTCTCATTGTCCTATCTTATTTCTTATAGGTAGGAATGCTAATTTTTTTTCCAAAATCACAAGAAACTCCAAATGCCATCATGAAATAATCCTCACTTGTTCAATACATGTATGCCAAAAATCAAATCCATGACTCATGAAAGATTTCATGCATGACTTACAACTCATAATAAATCCCAAATGATCTCATGAAATAATCCTTACTTATCCAAGCCAATAAAGCAAATACATATCAAAAATTTTTGTACAACAAAGATTTGGAATACATACCTCTAGAATTAAGTTATCCAATTTGAGAAGGAAGCAAATTTTGCAAGCTTTGGTTGTTGTCCAATTAGTATTCTTAGGAATTAGCTTTAAACTATAATTCTAAGCTATAGCCAAAATCTTTTCATAAAACTAGAGAAAAATAGTCTTTTGGATTAGTCAAATAGTCCCTAAGAATTAGTCATAAAAGCGTCCCACAACAACAAAAATATTAGCATTCCAACACTTCACAAGATCCCTTAAGATAGTCCAAGAGATGGCTGAGAAAAGTAAGGAACAACCACACTCCTTCTTCTCTTATCTACTCCTTACATTTCAAAGTAGCATAGTATCCCCTCATTTGAAAAATGATGAAAATGAGACAAAAATATTTTTCTATTTATAGGATGAAGGAGATTGAAGGCTTGAACAGAAAGTGGTAGCACTTGTGAAAGATCTTCACCTCAGTACTTGTTACTGATGTTATGTCAAGAATCTTCACTATTAACTATAATCTTCTTATTAACACTAGTATTCTTATTAGAAAAAGAAAAATTTATCTTATGAGCTATTTGTCTAGGTTGCTTAATACTTTCTTTAGTACCAGTTAAATTATACATATGAGCTTTTGTCTTATTTGGATTGTTTATTGTCATTTATTCATTCTTATCATTGGCATTAACTTGATTTTTTGTATCTTCAATTTTATATTATTTTTTCTATCCTCAACTTCAACATATTTTTTCGTTTCTTTAGAATCATTTTTCTTGAGTAGAAAAGGAAAAGCATTAAATAAATATCCTTCATGACAAAAAATGTTATAAGAATTGGCAAGATTATAATATGTAATTAATTGAATATGTGTCTTTCCTCCTATTTGTAATACCAATTCCTTTTTATGATTCCAAAGATTGATTTCAACCAAAAAAAAAAAAAAGTCCATGAATATCAAAAGTTATAAAATAGATTTCATTTTTTTAATGAAACTAAGGAGACTAATAATTTCTTGCTCAAACTTTTGAAAAATTTATGGAAGATTATATAACTTGACAAAACATGGTANGACACTTAATATTGTTCTTCCTAATAATGTATATGAGTCTTTAGTTACTAATCTTTCATCACAATATGTATTTATTCAAATTTTGGATTACCTAACTTGTAATCAAATTTTCATTTTNCTAATAAAGAGTTCAAAAGTTTTTTGAAGAAGTTAGGAGTAATATAGAATCTTCCATAGGAAAATTTTAGAGGAATCAGATTCAATAAAGAAAATCCAAAGATAGAAAAATAAAATTTGCTAAAAAATTAGATTTTCCACTACTAGGATAATAATATTATATGATTGTAAAGCTTAGGGATAAGGACTTNTCGAAAGTACCATGTTTTGTCAAGTTATATAATCTTCCATAAATTTTTCAANCTTTAAATTCCATATGTAGACTCTAAGGCAAAGAAAACATGTTTTCTATAAAAATTATAGCTTTTTATTAATTTATTAGATTTTATCAAAAGATTCTTATTAGACTTGAACTATACCCTTTTACGTAAGTTTATATGCTACTTAAGAAAAAGGTTGATTTTGTGAGGGGAAAAAACATCTTCAAAAATAATTATATTTATCATAAATTTAAATTTGAAATTCAAAAACTTAGAAAAATGATCTAAAAGAAGATTCTTAAGAGAATGTGATAACACACCATAAAAAAAAAAGCAATTCCATTTATATTAGATCTTAGGAGAATATTTAATGCAAAAACATACTTATGAGTTTGCCACAAGTGTAATACAAATTAAAGTTATGAGCACTTATATTCAAGATAGGATGATGGAATAATCTTCTAATAAAACAACATACATATAGAATCTACCTAGAGGAAATAGTGGAGGATGAAAAAATTCTTAATTACCGTTTTTTAATTCATTGAAACTTAAATATGGCATTCAATGAAAAGATTTGCAATAATTTTTAAACTAAAATTACTAAATCTCAAGGCAATTGCTTGATGAGAAATGGAAAATGCTGTGCGTGTCAAAACCTAAAACTTATATGTATCTCCAAGACATATAGCCAATGTGACATTTTGATAAATCTTACATAGAATGTGCAAAGAGGGAGGTGTTAAAAGTTGAAATAATTTAATTATAGATATTTTCAAAGATACATAGTTAATAGGATACATTAAAAGAATTAGAGAAAAATATAACAATGCCTCAAGTATGAGGGAGGGTGTGAGACATATAAACATAAATAATAATTAAAAAAAATTCAAAGTACATCATATCATCAATATAAAAGAGAGTCTAAAAAAAAATCTTAATGGTTTTGGAATGCCTTTTTAGGTTTTCATACTTACAATCAATCTTGAGAAATATCTTCTCTAGGTTTGGATCAAGACTTGTCTTTATTTAGAAGCATTGGTCCCTCTAGATTTTTACCATCAACTTGTTACTTCTAACAAGATGCTTTCAATAAATCAAAATAAATCAATAAGTAATATAAATAATAAATGATGGAAAACTGTAAAGCTTCTAGAAGAAATTGAGGAATAGAAAAAGGAGTATCCTTCCATGCACATAAGGAAGAAAAGAAAGAATTAATATACATGCTACTTCCTTTTCTTATCATAACCTTGAAATAAAAATTTCATATAATAGATTCAACTTTAACTTAAAAGTAAAGCTTAGCATTGTAGAATGTCTTTTGTAAATCATAATAAATTTGTGCTTACAGATGCAAAAAAGGACATCGAACCTAAGCATATTACAAAATTTATAAGAAATTTCATTATTATTGTCCCTTCATTAATTGTATAAGCAAAATAAATTTAGAATTTTTTAAATTCAAGAATTGAAAAATACCACTGCCAAGCTTGTTAAGTAAAAGAATAACTAAAAAAAAAACATGTTCAACAAAGTATTTATGAGAGCAAATGAAACAAATTAGATTATCAAAACTAAGAAGTTGTCATCAATGTCTAAAAGGAAGCCCTTTATATAATAAAGACAATTAAAAAAATTGTACTTTCAACTAAACCCCAAGTTTCCATAAGTTCTTAAACCTTTGTATTTAATCATTCTCATTATTTTGAGCAATTCATCAATGATTAAGACCTTTAAAAGGAGCTTTCTATTTATCAGACCATTTATGATCTTTTGAAAGAGAAAAATGCAATATTTTAATATCATCAGGCCAAATCTAGTTATGCCGAATTTAAGATGAATATTAAGAACATTCCAAGAAGACTATCAAATACTTATCAAGAAGAGTTCAAAAAGAGATATTATCTACTTTATCGAAATTGAATTTATCTTGGAATTCTTCTCATTGTAATGGAACAAGAGAAGTTATATTAAATAATTTTTTTAAAATATGAATAATTTATTTATGATTAAATTTAATCATTTTTAGATGAAAATCATAAATAGCTAAAATACTAGTCTTTTCATAACAAGGTGCCCACATGAAAAACATTCATCTAATAGGACCCCATGAATGTTAGGAATGATACCATTAAAAATATGAATTGATTTGTTGTAATTATGTCCAAATGTGTAAAAGCATAATTGATCCTTCAATTTTAATTTTAGCATTAATAATAATTCAAATTTTCCATCAATCATTAAACCAAAATTTTAAATTAGCTAAATGATGAGCAGTGAAGGTACCCCTATGCCCAACCATACAAATCATGAAATGTTCATGCATGATTTGGTTGAATTTTGTGGACTCTATAGTTTCCAATACACTAGTCTTCTAGGAAGTGAACCTTACCCTAAAGGTCATTCATTGTCTTCCTAGTTACACTTGTGATGTACAAAGGTATGGTTAACTATAATTGAGGTATATTATTTTTATTGTTTTATGTTTTATGTTCTTTGGTGCTTAGAGTAGAGAGATGAAATAATTTAACAACTATTCTAATTTAACCACTTAAGTAGTCTCTAACCAATCCTAACATAAGCATCTAGTCCCACTTTTCATACATATCTTAATCCCATGTATCCACTGCTAGGTTACCAAGCGCTACACTACTAGGTGCACCAAGAAATAATGCTACTGGGATTATTGAGAAAATATGTGTTTATGTTAAAAGTGTTCATACTTATGTACTTAATCTATTTAGCTTAATTAATTAACTAATCTCTTTAAGTCTAATTTATCTTAATTAATTGCATATTTCATGAAAACAATGAATGCATAAATAAATCATTAATCTATTCTAAGTGCTGCAAGGTTTGATCAAAAGGCTTGTCTTTATTGTTGTACACACTGGTGTGGTTCATGTACAATAGTGCTCAAATAAAGATACGTACGCTTTTTGACTCTTGCTATGGGCACTTAGAAAAATATTCTAACTTTCAAATGGACAAACAACAAGAGCTCTGCTACTACTATGCCTTGAATGCTCATAAATATGGCTAGGAGCTTGTATTTAAAGTTTTTGCTACAAGACTACATTGACAAGGTCCTATAGACATAGCAAATGCTACATCAATGTGGCCTTGTCAATAGGGCAACATCAGATATATAGGGCCCTATCTATGAGGGCCTGTTGACAAGGTCACATTAATGGAGGCTCGTTGAAAAGGCTGTGTCAATGGCCACTCATCAATGTGACACTTTGATGCTCATCATACCCCCATGACTAAATGAAAACTCATCCTCAAGTTCCTTTATAAAATTGGAAAGGTATGGAATTATTGACTAGCTCTTAATAAAATAAACTATCTTGACAAAACTGAGTGCTTGACTGTACAAATTGACAAATTACAAAAATTGTGGTGTTCATGACACAAAATTGAACACCATGATGTGACTACACAAAATTGGATAGCACATTCTTTGATGGTGTAAAGACAGTAGAGAAGATTAGACAATCCCAGACAGTGGAGGCTCTTGAGGTTCTAAAGAACCTTTGTTGGCTTCAAGCATGTGTGATAATTGAGGTGGCCTTGGTTATCCTGCTATAGTTGCAACCTCTAGTGGAAGGAAAAGGGTATCTAGTAATATCTTCATCTTCTCCTCCTTGCTTTGGGGATCATTCATAGTCCATGTGACATCACCAATGTGGGTTGGAATGGGGATATCCCATGGACAAGGCATTATTGGGAACATCTTCACATTGATAAAATAGGTAGTGAACTATTTGTATTCAATATTGAATGCCTTGACTATGTTCTACAACTCTTGGTAGTCGTTCATCCTCTTGGCCAAGACCTCGGTAGTTGATCATTGATCAGTGAATTATGCCTTGAGAACTTTTAGTTCAGCATTTGCCACTACAAGCTTTTGCTTGGTGTCTTTTTGATTCTTGAACTTAGCCTCGTACAAAAAATACAAGCTAGTCACCTATTTCTTGAGCTTTGACCATGGCTGTTCAACAGTTAACATGGCCAGATTTGCATAACGAAGATTGGTGAGCTTCATGTATTACGTCATCTCCTTAATTTGCAACTCCATGTAGATTTTAGATTTGTTGTAGGTGTATATTCCATCAATAATGGGTTTCCAAACTTATCTTCCTTACTGGAGTTGTTGAAGCACTTCATTCACTTTTACCTTTGCCAATTAGATGTGTTTTTCATTTACTTCCTTTTGTAGATTGACCTATTTTCTATAATTATCCTTGACTCTTTGAAATCTAAGAGTCTCTAATTTCCAAGAAACTACCTCAATTGTAGTTTTTTGGTGAAGGGTGCAAACATCCTCCATGAAGAAATTTTTGTATTCTACTACCAATCTCCTCAGTTTTATGTTTTCTCTAGCCAGTTGCTCTTACCATTGATGGATGAAATCAGTTAATTATTATTTGTGCTCATCAACATTATATAGGCAATGTTTCTATATGGTCAACTATACATTCACCTAGTAGGTTTGATTCAAGGCCTTCTAAATTTTGTGCTATGTGGCCTCTACTAAGGATTGATAGAATACCATCATCTCCATTGCACCCTCAACCCCTTTTAGTTTAGTGTGCATCTATTCCATAGCTCTTAATTTGAAAAATTCTATAGCCAAGAATTTATTCAACTTTTTCACTATTTCAATTTGCCCCTCCAAGATGATGTTCTTGCTCCTTACCTCTAGCAACTCTGACTAGGTTGTAGTAATATTGTTTGGAAGGTCAAATACATCTGAAATAAATTACTTGATTCATACTAGTTGGTCTAGTAGATATTTGTGCTACACTACATTTATTTTGCCACTTGTGGTTCCTACAAAAATTTGCACATCCTTGAGTGTAATGACGTCTAGTACCAATGTCATAGGCGCATTAAGCATTTCAACAATACGGTCAGTAAGCACTTCTACTACAGTATCCTACCCTTGGTGTTGTATCACAAATACAGTTGCCCCCTCACCTTCCTCTAAGTGCACTAAAAAGGTTGTAGTGTCCCTAGATATTTCTAGGAGTGGTTTCTATTCTACAAGAGATATCGTGACCTCTCTAGTGCTCAAATTTGACCTTGCGAGCAACTGCATTCTTTGGGCCAAGAAAATAGCTTCACCTCCATCCATCAAGCTGATTATCTAGGCCACCTCGTTTAGGTGACTCATTACTAGTTTATACATGGATGGGTCCCTTTCACTCATGCTCTCTCATTGCTCTTGTTCACTCAAGAGCCATTCCATGTATTTGTGCAATCGTTGGGCTGTTATAGCAATGTTTGGAATAGCTATTTAAGTGGTAGGTGTATGTGGTGGTTGCTAATCCTCTTCTTAGATAGTAATTGTAGGCATCTTATCTTTCATGATTTTTTCCCAGTTGGTGACTAAAACATGCCTAGCAACATCATAGGTGTAACATTCTATTCCTCCCCTTCGACAATGTTTCTTGATGATGCATGGGAAGGGGAGTGTCTTCCTTTCATATTCATTTTCTTTAAACTACTTCTCCATATCTTGATAGATCAATTGTGGAAGTTGATAGGAAATCTACCACTCAAAGAGGTGCATGCTTGGGTAGAGAAGGTGGTGATTTTTTTTTTGGCCTCATCATGGGATTGAGGTGGAAGGCTACAATATTGTAGTGGATCCTCTCTACTAATGTGAGCATGCCAAACTCCTTGCAGTCGACACCATAGAACTATTGAACCCATTCTTTCTTGATGTTGGGATTTGCCTACATTGGGATCTCAACATGACTTGGCCTAGTTTCTAGCAAGCCAAGCATTATAAAAATGGCCTACACTAAGTAGGACACTGAGATGTCCTTGATTTTCACCATTGATTTAGGTTGCCTATTTTTCTAGAATAGGAATGTCTCTCCCATGTACCACTCCCTAATGAAAGTGATGATTGGCCACATGGGAGAGGCCTTTAGTTGGTCCTACACTTCTTTTGATGCTTTCTCCAAGAATAGACCAAAGTTTAACTCCTAGAGCACTATTTTCTAGACCTCTGATGATTTGATATGATTCTTGTAAGCCTCTGTCAGGGTCACCTCTAGATTTGCTTGTGGTGCTGATGCATCATTTCAATGAGAGTGTTCTATTACTGCTGCTAGTTTTGGAATCTATTAGATGGATTTCACCTTGGCCTCTTCCTTAAGAGGACCTATGGCATGGCTTGCAAGTGGTTCTTCTTGGGTATGCTCTTGGCCCCTTCTTCTTCTAAGTTGTTTCTCCCTTGGTTGAGATAGTCCTGCTTCCAACGTGTGCTTTTCTTTTGCTACCATCTATGGTAAAAATACATCCATGGATTAGTAGATATAATGTGTAACATTAAATTTTTGAATACCTTCTCTTGTTAGTTAGTTACACTTTGGTTAAGGTTGGACCATGGTAGCTCATTTATTTGTCTAAGCATGTGTTTTTTTGTTTTTTGCTTTGCTTTTTTCTCTTCTTTTTGGATGGGAACCACACCATGTAAAGACTTTATTTAACTTACTATTATCAAATGACATGGAACAGTAAGAAGTCTATAAAAAACACTCAAGCATTCAAGTAAGTAGAAGAGTACAAAGAGTAGAGTTCCCTTGAAGTCAAACATTTTACAAACCTATGAATCCTTCCTAATTCCAAAAATTGTGATGGTCACATATTTATTAAAAGTTGATTTAATGAAAAAGACCTCAAACCATAAAGTTTGTGAATGGGTGGATGTCGTGGACTCATTTCCTGTTCCATGAAAAAGAAACCATGACTTAGCCATCAATAAAAAAATTCAAAAATGGAAGCCAAACATTAGCAACCAAAACATAAAGCACAAACCACCATTAATAAAAAGTACAACATCATTGTGTCTTGTTGGTAGAAAGCACATTTATTAGCAAAAATTTGAAAATCACACCCAAACAAAGTAAAATATATAAGAAAATGTAAAATATCCAAGAAAGATTCAAATGTATTAATGATGGTGTAAAACAAAAAATGGTGTAAAATATGAAGAGGTTTTAAAATCAAAAAGGTGTAAAATAAATAATTGTAAAATCAAAAACATGGAAAACAAAAAATAGAAAAACTGAGAAGCCATATGAATGATTAGCATAGATGGTCATCTCCCCCATGATTGAGTTGGAAGGAGTAGATCCAAAAAATTGAGTATGGTTGTTCATTTGTTAAGGTATTTGTTGTACTAGCTTGCTTTGGCTCATGTAAAAGCTTTACTTATTGGATGTTGACCAGTTGCTTTTTATTTGGGCTCTCAGGTTTGTATATGGTCATGTATTCAAATAGAAAGGTTTAATCAATTATATAAGGTCCATTCCACAATAATTCAAACTTTGTTTTTTGGGATATGTGTGTGGGATTCTAGTAAAAAACCTTATCTCTTCGTTGTAATTTTGCTTTTTGAATTCTCAGGCCATGTTGTTTCTTGTTGAATGCCTTGTGCACATCATTTGAAGATAGGACCAATAATTAGTTTTAGTCTAGTACATTGAGGTTGATCAATATTTCTTTTTCTACTAGGCTTAGGTCAAGATTCAATTCACAAGTTGTTGAGAGTGTACGGAGCTCAAATTGAATTGAGAGCATTGGAAGTTTTCCATATACAAACTCATAGGGAGAGTAGCCAATAGGGAGTTTTCATGTTAAGTAATAGGTCCAAAGGGCATTGTTGAGTTTTTTCCTCTAGTCTCTCCTATATTTGTTTATTGTTCTTGTTAGAATCTTTGTAATCTCCTTGTTAGTTACCTTTGCTTGACCATTGGCTTGGGGGTGATTAGGTGTTGTTAATTTATGTTTGACCCCCAAGCATTGTATGAGTTTTCAAAGGGTGGAACCTATAAAATGATTTTCATTTTTAGAAATTAGTTTATATGGCACTCTAAACCTATTTATAGCATTTTGTTGTACAAATTTGGTATTAGTGGATGATGTATAGTCAGTGATGGCTACTGCTTCTACCCATTTGATGCAGTAGTTGATTGCTACGATGATATATGCCTTTTCATTAGACATGGAAGTGATGGGACCCATGAAGTCAATGCCCTATTTGTGAAAGGTCTCTAGTGGTTGAATCAATTGTTGAGGATCCTCCATTCGAGTGGTCATCCCACCATCTCATTGATAGCGTTTACAAGATTGGACAAACTGGTGGTCATCCCTAAAGATTGTAGGCTAGTAGTATCCTACCATTAGTATTTTTATGGTTGTGCATCTCCTTGCATAGTGGCTTTTTCGAGGGCCTTCATGAGCATCCTAGAGAATACATAGTTGATCCACATTAGGGACACACCAATGAACCAAGCCATTGATGCATACTTTGTAAAGGTGCATGTTGATTTCCATGAAGTACTTTGCCCAATGAAGAAACCATTGTTTCCTCCTAAAGTCTAGATCTTGTGGCATGTACTAAGTGAGAAGATAAGTGAGGATGCCATCATACCATTTTGCTTTTATGGGCACTTAATCATTATTGCTCCTATAAATAGAATTTCATCTAGAAATTGATTAGAAAGTGGGCTCTCCTCCTCTTTGTTATCTTATATTAACTGAGAGAGATGATTAGCAATCACATTCTCAGTTCTTTTCCAATCTATCATTGTGAGATCAAATTTCTACAAGATCACCAGCCACTATATGATACGAGGACTTACTATTGGCTTATTTATTATGAAATGGATGACACTATGATTTGTGTGCATAAACACTTTCTAGCCAAGCACACAATGCTTGAACGTTTTGAGAGCATACACCACCACCACCAGTTCTTTCTTAGTTGTGGTGTAATTCAACTATGCACCCACAATTCTTTGGCTCATGTAGTCATTGTAATATGGCTGTTTCTTGTATCCAACAATATAAGCATAACTCCCAATGCATAATTAGATGCATCCATCATTATATGAAATGATTTGGACTAGTCTGGTGCCTATAGAATTGGAGTTTCTATGAGTTTTTTCTTTAGGTGTTGGAATGCATGTTTGCACTCCTTGGTCCAAATGAATGAAGTATCTTTCTTTGTAAGCTTATCCAATAGCTTTGCGATCTTAGAGAAATTATTTATGAACCACTGGTAGTAGCCTATGTGTCCAAGGAATGATCGGATGTCTTTGACTATCTCTAGTTGGCATGCGATTCCTTATATGACCCTTATCATTTTTGGGTTTACCTCAATCCCTTCTTATGGAATTTAGTGCCCTAGTACTATGCCCTCCTAGACATTAAGTGGATTTTCTACCAATTGAACCTAAGTTTTATTTCAATACATCTTTTTAGTATTTGCTAAAGGTGGTCTAGGGCTTGCTCAAATGTAGTTCCATAGGTAGAGAATTCATCCATGAATACTTATACCCTACTAAAAATTTTCTATTGAAACATACTAAGGACCAAGCATTGGAATGTTGCATGGGAATTGCATAGATCGAATGACATATTAAAATATGCAAAATTCCCCTAGGGACTTATGAATGTTGTCTTGGCTTGATTTTTGGGTGCAATTTGGACTTGGTAATAGCCACTAAAACCATCCAAAAGCTATAATAATAATGCTCAAAAATGGTATTCAACACTTGGTCCAAAAATGGCAATGGAAAATGATCTTTAAATGTTTGCATGTTCAATAGCTTAAATTTGATGTAGACCCACCACTTATCACCTTTCTTGAGCACAATTACGAGTGGGCTAACCCACTTACTATCCATGATAGGATAGATGAACCTTACCTTGAGAAGTTGTTCTATTTCCTCTTTGATTATTTTCTTCAATTTGAGATTTACCTACCTCTACGACTACCTTCTTGGCTTTATGGTTAGGTTAATGTAAATGTGATGTTGGCATATCCTTGGATCAATTTTAGTCAACTTGGTATATGACCAAGCAAAGGTTGTTGGCCACTTATTGACTACCTGCAACAACTTGTCTTTTTGCTCAAGAGCAAGATTAGAATTGATTATAACTAGCTTGCCATTGTTTAAGAATGCATATTCTATGTTTTCTAGTAGGGGTTTTAACTCGATGGGCTCTTACATGAATGTATCAGGGATTTCCAACTCTCCCAAGTAGGTATCATTATCTTCATCATCAGAGAGTTGATGATGAACTTGTTCAAGTTCATCCATGCCATTGACATAGGCATATGTTAGGCACTCAATATGTTTCATGCATAGTGTGCTACTATTAAAGTCAGCTGTAGCCATTAGGTGTCCTCCTATTTTATGGTTGCTACGTATAAGCACCTTTGGATATCTATTTCTTGTGCACACTGATTACATGCTTTGAGGAATCTACTTTTAATGGACCATATTATTTGCACACAATTACACTTGTTATCATTGTATGTGATGCATGGAACATGATTTTTCTATAGTTGTTAAAATTCATTTTTATTTAAGATTTTCAAGGAGAGGTTCTTGATGTCCATTTCTGCATCAATAGTGCCTGAGAATGCACATCCCACAATGATAAGGAAGTTACCTTTGCAGTTTTCAACCATGATCACTAGAAAATTGGTAGGATAGGATCATCCACAAACTGTGGTCATAATGTCCTCCACTAATACAAAGGAAACATTGATTGACTAGTGTGCCAATTCCAAATAGATATTACTCTTCTTGGGAGGTGGTAGGTTTTAGGCCTTGTACATGTCATAAGAGATGGGATTAATACTAGAACTATAATCAAGAAGAGCCTTGCATGGCTCATGTCTAGCAATTTGCAAGTAAATAAGAGGACTTCCTAGGTTACATCTTTTTATGAAAAGGTTGCAAGCCTTGATCCAATTGGAACAACATGAGTTAACATCACAGTGTAGATTCGAGGTGGAATTTGGTTTGAAGGACACACAAAGGTGTTTGATGTAAAGGATGAAGGTGTTGGAGATACAAAGTGACTAGCCACATTAGGTTATGAGGGTTTGAAAGGACTATTAGGTTGAAAAATGATCATTTTCTAGATCAACTATCTAAACTAGTGAGTTGGCAATTTGGTTGTAAATTTACAGCCCTCATAGCATTTTGTTGTTGTGGTTTTAAGGAAATTTCACCTTGCATGGATGGAGTAGGAAGTAACTAGGTTGAGGATGAAGGGATGTGTGTAGACAGATGTTGAGGATGGTATGGATATGGGTACTCCTCTCAAGTAGATGGAGAATGAGTTTGATGGTACTTTGGAGGGTAATAGTGATGCTAGAATGAGGCATGGCTTATGGAGCTTCATAGAGAAATGGATTGTTGAACATAGTACTTGTATAAATTTGATTATCTATAAGGGTATTTCTATCTTAGTGGTAGCATTCCCCATGAGTATGGTTGTTGCCACTATTGGTATTGCTCATATGGTTGTGGTGGAGCTCCACTTAGATAATAGCTTGTTGTTGCTGGTGGAACTGCCTTGGATTACCTTGAGGATAAGAAAATCATCTGGGTGTGTACTGTCCAAAATCATCGGTGTAAGGCTAGAAGAAAACAGACGCTGAAAGATCTCTGGAGAGATACAAATGACCCTGCCTTCACATGAGGGCAAGCTGGAAAAAAGAAGGCAGAGTGCCTTGGATGGTCTGCACACAGATCAACCAAGGACTTCCCCAAGCATACGGTAATAGCCTATGCTAGGGTTATTGTCATGAAATGTAAAACAGAGAACGTAATGTAAAGAAATGTAAACATGCAATATAACGTGTAAACATAAATAGAATATATGCAGAAACATGCAATGAAATGAAACAATGTAAATAATAAACTAGAACGATACAATGGATGGTAAATAATGAACAAGGTTATATTAACCAACAAGATGTGCACTGCTCAAAACATAGTTGTGTTGTAAGTCGAACGTTAGGCTCCGATGCGAGGTGTTTATAGGCATTGAGAATCACATGCGTCTGGGTTCAAGATTGCTTGTTTTCTTTTTTCTTTTTAAATTGCCCCCCTATTTATGTCAATGAATAGGGTATTTATACATTTTACTAGGCTTGGGAGTAGGATTCGTGAATGGGGTCAACGACTGTGAGATTCGCGAAGAATGGATCATGTGACAGGTGTACATGGACAGACTACGTTCTAGCCCAGGTGCACTGTATCTTACAACACAAGCTAGCTTATGCTCATGGAAGCAACATAAGAGCTTGACAAGCTCACAGATGGTAAAGCTTACAATGAATATTTACAATGATTTTACAATGAAAATTGACTCTAGCTCGCTTGAAGTTTCATGGTCTCTTGAATCAATTGTTGCAGGACGTCGATTTGAGTGGTTCGATGGTTGTTTGAGGCATCTCTACTTTACCAGGGCCCCCAGTGTGAGTTGATTTGGTCCTGGCATGTCCTTAGCGTGCGTTTGGAGTGCTTTTTTTTAGGCATGAATAGTACTCACGTTGATGAATAGTGCTCACGCTAGACTTACATTGCAGCGTGACATGGGCATGAGCTGAGCATGAGCAAGCTGGAATGGTTCATCTTGCATAAAATTTTGATTTTTTTGAGACCTTTCTTGCAAGTGTAATTGCTGCCTGCCCTTGGAGGCAACCTGCATGCTGATTTTGAGCCTGTATGTGCCTTGATCTAGGTCATTTTGGCAACTCATGCTAGGCTCACGCTACCAGTGTGACTCCAGCATGACCCCAACGTGACTTGGGCATGACCCCTTGGAAGTGACACTTTTTGAGCTGAATCTTGACCTCTGATGCCTATTCTTTGAAGTAAAACTACCACCTACTCTCCAAGGTGGCTTGGATGATAAATTTGAGTCTATTCTTGTGTTGATTTGGGCCACTTTTGGCAGCTCACACTGGGCTCATGCTGTCAGCATGACCTGGGCATGACTTCAGTGTGACCTCTGACCAAGCCAAAATGCCGTGTTTGATGCCCAAACTTTGATTTTATAGAGCTTGTGAACAAGTAAAACTGTTTTCTATCCTTAGAAGTTGAGTTGATGCTGAAATTGTCCTTGGGACTACCTGATTTGACCTATTTATATTTGGTCACACTGGGCTCACGCTCCAGCGTGACCTGGGCATGAGTTGGGCATAAGAAATGAAAACGGTGTATTTTCAAGCCCAAAATTAGGATTCTGAGGGCTGGGAACCTAGGGTAACCTTAGCGGGCCTTGAGGGGGCCTTGTACCCTTGACATTAGGCCATCTTGACATTATTTTGAGGCTATTTTGGGTTACTCATGCTAGGGGAAAGCTAGCTTTATAGCATGACCAAGCTGGCTTGAGTTCCATGTCGTAGTCAAGTTTTTGCCTCCCAAGACTCAAGAGGCTCTGAATTGTTCTTGTTTCAAAGTATTGAGTTGAAATTTTGTGGTGTTTCAGGGTGCTTACCTACATGCTAGTCAAGGTTTTAACATGTACATCCTAGACTCTTATAAGTGTGACACCATAGGGCAACATCCATTTGGATCTTCATATTAAAAAATGCCACAACTAGTATCATCATTAGACTCTATCTTCACAACTTCTACTGCAGCAGCTTTGCCCTTACCTCTTTGGTAGGCATGTTTAGTTTCTTCTCACTTCCTATGGTCATAATCACTATTCCACTCTTTGGATTCTTCAGTAATCTTTATAGAAGTTTGGAACTTTTCATTCAAAGAGTCCCATAATTGATCAAACTTTGCCAAAATATTGGAAATAGACTTTTGAATAGGTAAGGTTTTCTTGTTCACCACTTCGTCGACCAGTGACTCCTCGTTGTCACAAAATCAGACCTCCCTTTTTCTAATGGAAGGGTTTCTATTATACTCATCTACACTTTTCCTTTTTTGCAACTCACTTTCTTCCTTTGATACATGCTCTATTAGCCTTTGTATTTGATGAGCTCTTAACTTAGGTAGTCTCCCTTAAGCATAAATCCCAAGAGCTCTTTTGGTTTCTACTCTAAGTCCATCTATGATGTGGTAGAGTTGTTTCCTCTAAGAATAACCATGTCTAGGGCATCGATGTAAGAGAGAATAATATTTTCCCATGGTGGCATCTAAGGATTCATGTGTTCCTTGTTTCTAGCCTTGGATTTGCCTTCTCAGATTGGACACCTTGTAGTACATTAGGTATTTATCATTAAATAGTTTCAACATGGTACTCCATTTGCAAATGGATTCTAACTCTAAGAACTGGCACTAGCTTTCAACTTCTTTAATGAGTATCTTGGGAAATAACTTTAATTTATACCAACCATTCTCTATGTAGACATCATGAAATCCTTGTAGATGTGTTTGCGGATCAGAGTTCTATTCCCCCTCAAATCTTGGAATATTTTTTATGTCTAAGCACTTAATTTGACTATCTTTCACATGCCTAGTTGGGATCTTAATAGCCTCTACAATGTTAAGCATGCTTTGAGTTTCCAACAAGGGCTCATCATCATCATTATTTTGTTGTCATCAATGATGTCTTATGTTACCCATTCATTCTTAATGGGCTCTACGATCATTGTTATCCCTTTGATGTCCTTCATCATGGTTGTTCCTTTTGCAATGTTTTTCAAAATTAGATAAAGAGGAAGAAGAAGATGTAGATGAAGAGGATGAAGAGGGAGGAGGAATGTCATCAGCATGGTGGCTACCAACTTCCCTTGGTTGTCATGGTTATGTTTGTCAAATTTCTTATTATCTTAATGCTTGCTTGAGGTTCTGCGTTGACTACCATCTTTTTCTGAACCTAGAATGTCGATAGTAGAATGTAGATTCAAGTTCACACCCCCATCATCAGTACATAGGGGTGGAGAAATTTCATGTTGAGAGACTTTAGAGAAAGAGCCCTCATTATCATCTTGGTTCAACAAGAATAAGGAATTGGTGAATCATTTTCCCTTTGCAAGCTCATGATGCTTCTCCTAGTATCAATCTTGCCTATGTTGTGTGTCAATGGGATTGTAGCCTTGAGTTTCATAATCATTCATAACATATTCCTCTTAAAGATCTTGCATGCCAAAATTTGTAAGAGATTGAAGTAGCATCATGGGCACAGATCGATCAGGGGACATTACAATGTTGCCCTCCATATCATGCCATTTCAGTTGCTCATCCTAATGTAGGATGAAAGTGAAATCAAGCACATACTCATCTAGATGAGTATATATTACATTGGCCTATTGTGTAACCAATGGTTTGACTTCTTCATGCTTGTGAGAAGAAGAGGACATTTTGCAAACAAATAAAATATCAATGTGCTTTTATAATTATATAATTTAAAAATGATGTTAACCTTGGGGTTCATCCAATGATATTAATAATGTTTACTAATCCTAGGTAGCACACATTTTAACAAAAGGAGTCCCTAGTAATGGAATCAATGATGAGTGGTGAAGGTACCTCTACATCCAACCATACGAATCACAAAGCATTTATGCAAGATCTAATTGAATTCCATGGGCTCTACAATTTTCGGTACACTAGTCTTCTAGGAAGTGAACCTTGTCCTAAAGGTCATTCATTGTGTTTCCAATTACACTTGTGATGTACAAAGGTATGATTAAGTGTAATCAATGAATATGATTTTTATTGTTTTATGTTTTATGTTTTTTGGTACTTAGAGTAGAGAGATGAAATAATTTAATAACTAATCTAATTTAACCACTTAACTAATCTCTAACCAATCCTAACATAACCATCCAGTCTCGCTTTTCATACACATCCTAAACCCACATATCCACTATTGTGTTACCAAGTGCTATGCTACTGGGTGCACTAAGCAATAACACTGTTGGGATTATCAAGCGAATATGTGTTTATGCTTGAAGCGGTTGTACTTATGTACTTAATCTATTTAGCTTAATTAATTAACTAATATATTAAAGTGTAATTTAGATTAATTAATTTCATATTTCATGAGAACAATAAATGAATAAATAAATCATTAATCTATTCTAAGTGCTATAAGGTTTGATCAAACAGTTCGTCTTTATTGCTGTACACATTGGTGTGGTTTAGGTAAAATAGTGCTTGAATAAAGATTCGTACACTTTTTGACTCTTGCTATGGGCACTCAGAGAAATATTCTAACTTTCAAATGGACAAACTACAAGAGCTCTACCACTACTATGACTTGAATTGGCCCCATTGATGGGGCAACACCACGTAAATAGGGGCTCATTGATGTGACACTTTGACGCTCATCATTAAACAACTAGATTTAATTTAGTGTTTAACAATGCAACACCCTATGAAAGAAACACAAGTCAAGCTTAAGAGTAAGTCAATAACTAATAGAAAATTAGAGCTAAAACATTACTCATGAAGTGTGGATTAGAGAAACATAATGAAAAGCTACAAATTACTCCATAAAAATGACATACACAAACCAACTAGTAGCTTGAAAACACACACATATTGAGCTAGAATCACTATGTATATACTCAAAACTTTGTTATGATAGTACATTATATCAAAACATTTGCATGCATATATAGACACCATAACATATTATTTAACAAGTTGCACACATATCCTATTAGTAAGTGAATCATATATATTATACAAGCAAACCATATCTCATGAGCTATTTAAACCATTATCATTAGTAAATACATCCATCTCACACATGAATATATATAACATGAATGATAAGAGTATGAATCCTAATCCTCCATCACCTCCCTTAGGTTTGCTAAACTCATGAGCTTTCAACTTCATCACTTGTATAAAAAGAACATATATATAAACTTGAGTGGAATCCTTCACATGTTCGTTGTACATGGGAAGTATGATGTTATACTAGAGGAGAGATGTGAAATATGTTGAATAACTTGCAACATGATTAGTATATGTCATGTAATATCAAGTTCATGTCACACAATCACAACTATTTCCAAAGTAACATCTATAATACTAACTCTAACCATACTAGTCTAGCATACTAGCTATTCACATGAATCTCTATACATTGCACATAGCTTAACATAATTACATTATGTATCCATAAGATCATGTAACCAGTCATTATAGGTTACATCCATATGCATATATAGCCAAGTTTCTATCATAACAATTAATACTAACATGCACATAAACATTCTGCCTCCTAACTAGTGCTTTAGGGGATTACTAATCGATAATGAATAGTACAATCAAATACACAAACACATTTCCTGATAACCACTACTTCAATGGATTACAATCCATAAACACAAATAAAAAGAAGTATATAAACATGATTTCCAACAACCAATGCCCCAAGGAATCATTATTCCACAAACACATCATAAACATAATCACATAATCGAGTAGCATTTGATACATTCATACTTAGTGTAATCATGATACTATTAGCATGGGTATTCATAACACAATTAGTGATTATAGGTATTTTATTAGTTTTCCATTACTTTATTCCACTATCGTTGCTAGTGTTTCTTGCCTCATCTACAATCCTATGGTGCTAACATTCTAGATGGTGTATCTATGCAGGTATGTATACCTTGAGATCTTGTACTAGTCATAGGTCCAACCTATACTCTCTTATATTAGTGTCAGGATTGCCATTAGTGCTTCACTGATGCATCACAATAGGGACCATCATAACATCTCCAAGATGCCTCATCATTAACTGTTCCACATCCTCGTGTTAGCTTCACTATCAAATGGATTAATGACATTAATGAATAATAATGATACATCATAATTGACTAAGGACCATAAGCAACAAGTGCTACATGCATTCTCTTAATGTAAAGCTCATATCATATCTCATCACATGTAAGGAGTAATGTAATAACTCATGCTTTTAGCCCTCCAACATTTTCTTGAGGATCGTTGAACTTAAAAAAAGTGAAGGTGGGGGAGGGGGGTGTGTGTGGCGAGAGGAGAGGAGGGGAGGATGAACAAGTTCCCCATGATAAAAAATTGTTTGAGATAAAGCACACACCAAATTTAACATGGTTTCCCAACTTGGGTAGTCCACACTTAGAGCGTAGTTTGCAAGCACACCTCCAAATTTTGTTGTTCTTAAATGTGGTTTGAATGGTATGAAACCCTATACAAGCTCTAAGCTCCACCCTAGAGTGATTTGACACTACAAATCCACTCAACCCTACAAGGTCTTGACAAGCTTAGAATGTGGTTTCCAAGATCCTACAACCTTTACAACTTGAGTTCCACTCTGAAGTGTTGTGGCATTACACCAACACTCAATCCCTTAGGATCTAGACAATCTCAAGTAATATGCCTTCCTACAAGAAGCACATCAACCCCATAGGGCAAAAAAAGAGAAAAACAATCATAAGAAATAAATGAAATTAAGTTTTCTAATCCTTACACTTTGAGATACAACTCACTTTGATTGATTACAACAAACAAAAGATTGTACAATGAGGAAAAATAATGATTACAATAATTTCTTGATGAATATAATTAATAGTACACAATGCTTGCCCATTTTCCAAGGAGAATGAAGTATTCTTATAGCTAATATGTTTTTTAGATCAAGTTGGAATTCATGCAATGGCAAATTAATGATCAGGGAAGACATCTTCTTTGAGATTGAGACATCTTTCTACAATAGATATTCATTTTGGAAAGATGTCTTCTTCAAGAATAAGACATATTTTTGCATTAGATCTTCATTCTACAAAGATGTCTTCGTTAAATGAAAGACATCTTTCTCTCCAAAACGATGTCTATTATTTTCTAGAGACATCTTCTCTTGTGCTACCTTCAATTCTCTCAAGACTTGCATGTTTTCTTGAGACCTTGTAGATGTCCTTCTTGTTTGAGCTCTCCTTTTGTGTAAATTAATTCATTCCTTGTTATTAATTACTTCATCTTGGTCTTTGAGATCTTCATTTTGAGATTGCTTTGTAGGTGTCATCTCATCTTCTTCTTGCATCTCCAATGTACTTTGTGCTAAAATCACAACAATCATACAAACATTATTGTACTTCATTTTTCTTAATGTTTTGACACACCAAAAGATCAATAATCTTCTCCCTTTTGGTGATTTTCAAAACTTAATAAAGTGGATTAGTAGACATGCAAATATCCAAATATATCTCTTCCCATTTTTGAACAACATCAAAAAGGATAAAGCACATAAGCGTAGCTCTAAAAACCAATAAATATATTAAGACATATAAATTCCTATGGCATCCAAGGACTAACATAAAGCATTGAAGGTTAACGTTGTATGGTAAAACATGGAAAATAATGAAATGATGCAAATGCAAAAGTAAAGATCAACAGTACACCACACAAAGATATCAAAGGAAAACACCATGTATCTATAACTCATCTACAAACTATCATGTGGTCAATTATCCACATAGATTTGCAATTGTTAGAATAACCATCTATCTAGCATCACATCAATCACATCCATCTATATAGTAGTACATATGTAAAATATACCAAAAAGCACATAAGTGAGAAATAAAAAATCGCCTCCTTTTTGGACAACAACAAAAAAGAGATAGAAAAATAATCTCTCAAGGTCTCTAATAAATAGCCTTGGTCACATCCTTATATTTTTATCCCTCTGCTACTTTAGATGGATGATAAGTATTCTCCTCATAGTCATCACTACTAGTGCTCTATCAGCTTGATCATTACATGTCCTCATCACAGGACTTAATCTACTAGATAGAAGCTTGTTGGGCATGAAGCTTCACTCAAAATAGAGATGAAGTTGGAGGATCTAGTTGAACTGTAGGCTACTGAGCTAGTATCCATTAGGATGTGTTCCCAAAGATGCTCTCTATAATTTGTTGCTCAAATGAGTTGGGAGCATCCATTGATGAAGGGATTGAATGGACCTATAATTAGGACCTTGATGTTTAGGCTATTGCATGGAAACAAAATGCTTTCCTTGGACATGAGTTGGTGGTACCTTAGACTCTAAATTTGACTTCATCCCAGAGTCATAAGCATGGGAAGGATTGGCTACTGTAAAATGCCTTGATGGAACAAGAACATCCTCCTCACTATCAAAAATACAAGGAGTAGTAATCTGCTAAAACTTCTACCCATTGAAAGGCGGTGGAATGGTAGCTACATCTGAACTCTTACACAAGTAAGAGAGGTTTCTCCCAAGCTTCCTAATGTATTGTGTAGAAGGTTGGAGAAGATTTTTTAGTGAAGAACTAATCTAGGCACCTATAGATTCTGATTTACTAAGCTAGGGAGATGCCTCCTTCTTCTTCTTTTGAGATTTTATCCTAGGTCTTACTTTATCCACATTTGAAAGGCTCCTCTTCTCAACATATTCACTGAGGCTCCTCTTGCCTTTGAGAAAAGGAATCTCTAGAATATACACACTTTTCTGATGGATCAATAGACTAATGAGGTAGGATGCACAAGGATTCATTCTTTGGAAATTAGACTTAGCATGTCTCATCAGAGTGTATGCTCCAGATCTAGTGGTAGTCCTATGAGAAGACAATAAAGCACATAGACATGGGGTGGCAACAAATAACTATAACTTCCTCATTTTACCATAATGTTATACAATAAAATAAGAAACAAGGTGGAAGCATCAGGAGTCATCACGATCCTTTCAACATGACCTCTGTCAAATGTAACATCTTTTCCAAATAATGCATTAAAAAATTCATCATATGCTATGGACATGATACCATTTGAATAAATGTCATACATAGAACTAATGGTTACTTAGAAAACATTGGGACTAGAGATCCTAAGGATTGCACTCACAACATGAAAATAGACATCAATGAGAAGATCCCTAACCATGGAAGTAAATGTCGCAACAACAACATTTATAATAAAAATATTGTAATAGAATTTTCTAATTAATACTTTAGAAACTAGAAAATTTTTTTGTAGTAAAAGAGCACTAGTTCAAATCTTTAAAGTAATCAATCAATGTAGTTTGTCTATGGGTAGGAAAAGATAGAGAACATTCAATAATGAAGCTAGGATCTCAAGTGGCCTCAAACTTGTGTTGTGTACTTACATTTTAGAATTGGGACATGTAGGTGGGTGTTGTGCTATTGAAACATCCTATGGATTTCTTCTTTGGCAATGCCCTAGATGTTTTAATGTTGTTGTGGGCCATCTCTAAAACAATCACTGTAGATGGTGATTTGTGTGGTTAAATGAGAAAATAAGACAAAGAAATGAGGGTTTTAACTTTGATAGTAGTGGTGTATGAGGGCTTTGAATGTAAAAGAAGAAATCTTTTATAGAGGGAAGATGTCTTATCCATGTTTTAAAACAATAGTAGGAATCTCTCATTTTGGAGAGACTTCTTTGCAAAAATAGGATGGAATTTGGAAAATGTTGCCAATGGACTTTAGTCTTAATAGATACTTGAAAAAATAAAACATACCTCTCCTTACCTACTCAAAGAGTTAGAGAAGGATTTTTCTCTTTTGAGGATTCTTTTCACAACCAAACTTCTTCAATGTATAGGGCTTGCTTTTCTCTCATGAATTTGTTAGTGAGAGTATTTTAATTCCCTTGTTCTTGCCTTTTAATTATCCATTCTTTCCTATTTCCTTTTTTTTTGAGTTGATAGTCAATCTTCGCTATGATCCTACAAAAAATCCTTTCTCTATGCACTTTGATAAGACCAAGGAGTCCTATGATATGACCAACTATTTATATGATAATACTTGAGATTGCAATCCCATTATTTATGCCATTATGTATGACAATAATAGCACATAATCCTCTTATGGTAGTATGAGAGATTAATACGATCAAACCTTTTAGGATCATTTTGATGAATAGGACCTTCCTCTGATCTTGATGTACTACCATTTTCCTTCTGAGAATCATTTTTTTATGATCGATCTATAGAAGATGAATACTCTTGCATGCAACATCCCATACCACTATTATCATGCGGACTTCATCCTTGTCCCAACAACATCCGAAGGTATTCCTTTACCAATCTTTCATTTAGTAATTTGATGTCTGCGACTTCCATTTTGGCCTATTCTAAAGATGAGGTTAGTTTTTCATTCTCAACCTTTAGGTATGAGAATTGTTTAGTAAGATCAGAAATAGTAAAATTCAACACAAATATTTCTTGATCCTTAGATTTAACTTGTTTATTTAACTTATTGCAAAAATTTTGAAAAGACAAAAGTTCTTTGCATGAAAGATAAAACCTCTCTTCATCATTAAGATCATTATCTAGTGAATCAATGCTATCATTAGTAAGGGCCATGAAAATTAGGTGAGAAATTTTCACATCATCATTCACTTCTTCCTCACTCTACTTTCCATCATTTCAACTTGTATAGAAGTTGGTTTTCTTCATCTCATCAGCAAATTTGTCCTTAGATTATAACTTGATATTACTAGGACATTTGGAGGTCATATGGCCTCTTCCTCCATAAATCCAACATTCTATATAAGAGAAATCCAAGTTAGAATCCAAATTTTTTTTACTTCTTTCTTTACCTTTGAATAGATTAGATCTTTGCTAATATGTCCCTTTGTTTCTTCTTGTTATCAATCATTGTAGATTTCGTGAGAGAAAGGCAATCTCATCTTCATTGCCTTCATCATGCTCATTGAGCTCCTTCTTGGAGGTAGTATTTAGAGTAATGGGTCTTTCTTGGATGGCTCCTTTGCTTATGAGATTCATTTCATAAGCAATGAGAGCACTTTGAAGCTCTTCAAATTTCAAAGTTGAGAAATCTTTGATTTCTTCCACAGTTGTTACCTTTAGTCTAAACTCTGGTTGAAGAGTTTTGATAATTTTGATGATGACATCACTCTTGGGAGAATCTTACTAGTACCTCTAATAGCTACAACAATATAATTTTCTCTAGAGAAGTAATATTTAATTTTCTCACCTTCTCAAATTTTAAGCTTGTCATATTTGCTTTACAGAACTAATAATTTAGATTGTTTGACAATAGAGTTTTCTTCATAAGTAGCTTCTAAAGTTTGCCAAATTTCTTTGGCCATTTTACATCCTACTACTCTATTAAATTTAGATTTATTCAAAGTGTAATATAAATAATTATTTTCTTTTGAATCAAACATGAACTTATCTTTCTTCTCTTGTATCCATTTGTTGTAGGGCTTGATGATCTTAGTGGAGCTATTGATAGGCACAATGTAGCCTTCAAGGATTGGCTTCCAAACTTCAAATTCCATGGATGCAAAGAATCCTTGCATTCTAGCTTTTTAATAGGTGAAGTCAAGTCCATTAAACATGGGTGGCTTTGCATAAGATGTCCCCTCAATTATCCAAAGCTCAATTATTCACTCTTTGAAGTTGATGATGAAGAAGAGTACTAGGCTTTGATACCACTGAAGGATCGTTGAACTTAGAGGGGGGGATGAATAAGTTTGCCAAGATAAAAATTCATTTGAGACAAAGCACGCACACCAAATTTAATGTGGTTCCCCAAATTAGATAGTCCACACTTGAAGGTTAGTTTACAAGTGCAGCTCCAAAATTTATTGCTCTTAAATGTGGTTTGAAGGATACCACACCGTATACAAGCTCTAAGCTTTGCTCTAGAGTGATTTGACACTACAAATCCAGTCAATCTCACAAGGTCTTGACAAGCTTAGAATGTGGTTTTTAGGATCCCACAACCTTTACAACTTGAGCTTTTCTCCAGAGTGTTGTGGCACTACACTAACACTTAAACCCAAAGGATCTCAACAAGCTTAAGTAAGATGTCACCTTGCAAGAAGCACATCAACCCCATAGGATAAAAAAAGAGAATAAAAATCATAAAGAAAATACTACAAATAAATTTTTTGATCCTTGTACTTTAAGGTATAGCTCACTTTGACAAATTACAATAGACAAAATATTGTAAAATGAGGAATAACAATGATTACAATGATTTCTTATTGAATACAATTGATGGTACACAATGCCCATCCATTTTCCAATGAGAATGAAGTCTTCTTATAATTAATATATTTCTAAAATCACCTCAAAATATATGCAATGACTAATTAATGTTCATTAGAGGTATCTTCTCTAAGACTAAGACATCTTTCTACAATGGACCTTCATTCTGCAAAGATGTCTTTTTCAAGATTAAGACATCTTTATTCATTAGACGTTCATTTTGCAAAGATGTATTCTTCTCATGAAAGACATATTTTTCTCTAGAAATATGTCTAGTATTTTTTTATAGATGTCTTCTCCTATGCTACCTTTAATTTTGCCAAGACTTGCATGTTCACTTGAGACCTTGTAAACGTCCTTCTTCTTTGAGCTCTCCTTTTGTCTAAAATAGTTTGTTCCTTGTCATTAATGTAATGTCCCATCCCTTGTTAAGGGTGGAAAGAATTGTACACAATGTAATTAACCTTCTAATAAAGGGACACCTCATTATGAGGAGTTACGATTATTCATGTATCCCTTGGGAAAGGGTTTAACCTATGCCATTTAAGGTTGGGGCTAGAGGTTGTGCCAAGCATGGAGTTTGATGAGTGGCGAGGTATCCCTACACTCAACCATACGAAACGAGTATCACATGCGCGATCCGGTCGAACTCCGCAGATGGACTAGTTGTGGCACCTAGATAGTTAGCCTTAGGTCGCAGTTCACTATCTTCCCA
>MNCI01026513.1:81523-119938 GCA_015680685.1 Gnetum montanum
TTGGAAATGTACAGTCCCTTTCTAAATAAGAACTATCAATGAATTGATGACTGGGTATTTCTCAAACTAAGGAAGGACTCAAGGATTGAAAAGGGTGTGACTTCAAGGGGATTTGATGCATTTGTGTTGGCCGTTCTCTTGGGTGCTTGAATATTTTCTTCTTGAGTTTTCCTTCCCATGCTGACATTTCCCAATTATTGGGAAGCTGAGTAAATAAAAATAATAAGTCTTTGCATGGTGTGGTTCTCACGCAAAAACAAAAAAAAAAAAGTGAGAATTCAAAGCACATCCCTTAGATGAAATAATCATTTGGGCTACAAGCATTGGTTATGGAACTAAATAAAAATGTTCCCTCTAACTAAGGCCCCTCCTCGCTTCCTACCTTCTCTTTCGCTTCGTCAAAATGTTGGTGACTCTTTGGTGGAGCATTTTTGTTACTTAAAGTGGATGGATTGGCTGAATGCATTAATGCGAAGTCACTGGATGTGGTTTGTTTGAGGCCAGACTTAGAATGGGATTTACGAAGTCACATTAACCATGAAATACATAAGGGGCTATACATCACATTGTTCTTGAGACTCCATTTCATTCTCTTCTTTACATCATTCTTTCTCCATTGTTTACCTCATTGCCAGTTGTATCATTAGTGTATATTTTGGTTGACGCATTGTTTTCTGTGGTAAATTCTTGTGGTTAAGACTTTAACTCTTGTTCCAAATGATATTCCTAGAGCCTATGGACTCTTTGAATGTGGGTTTATCAGGGCATTATGGGCATGAGCCTACTTTGGGGAGGACCCACTGGCATTCCTATTTGGTGCACTAGTTAAATTCTTTTCCTTAACATTTTCGCAATCAACTTTGTTTTGTTCATTTCCATCTTGACATCCATTTCATCGGTGTTATAGTTGTTTCTTTTTCTCCATATTTCTTGTTCCTTTTCTCTTTTTCCATTCTCTCGCTACTAGAGGTTCGCGATTAGTCATGGGGGTCTTGGTCCTGGTCCAATTTTTTCAATTTTCTCCTAACCCCTACACCTTGGGTAGTCATCATTAGTATATCTCTAGAATCCACATTAGCCATACCACAACTCAGCCAATGGACCTTTTACTGAAGCAAGGTATCAACTGAATTGTGATCCATTTACCATTGCTAATATAAGACTGTGTTGTGTGTGTAGATGGTAATCATACAACCATGGATTGGACCTGGAGGGAACACTTGGAATGGATCAATGCTGAAGTAGTTATGCAAGGAACAAGATTGATGGCACGCTTACGAATGGACAATGAAAGGTGCAATCTTGGTGTTGATAGCAGAAAAATTCTTCTCTCTTCTCTCTTCTCTCTCAGCTGCCAAATAAGGCTTGATGTCAAATGTATAAAGTGTTCACTCTTGTTGTCGTGAACACCAGTTTTGTCATGTTCTGTAATGATGATCCATTCACATGTCATCCCATTTACCATCAGTTCCATTCAAGTCAATAATCCCATACCTTCCCAATATTTTATAAGGAACTCGAGGATGAGTTTTTATTCAGTCAAGGGGGTATGATAGGACGCGATATTGCATGGGCCACGATATCATGTACACGATATCGTGTCCTTCCCTCGATATCACCTACGTGATATCATGGTCCATTGCCAGTTCTATAAATAAGAGGTCGCTCTCCCTTTTTTCTCCATCTAGATCTAGACCCTTAGCAAAAATCTGGCAGTTTTACCTCTCCAAAGATAGAATAATTTCCATGTGCTTGCAGTAGGATTCCCAAAGTGAATAGATCTTTATTCGAGAAAATATTGTACCTGAGCACAAGTTTGTGTACGGAAATAAAGATGAAGTTTTGGATAAACCTTTCAGTGTAGGGACTAAGCTAAATAGGACTTTAATTAATGTTAAATAGTTAAATTCTTTATTAATTAATTAATCTTTCTCAACCCTCAACACTCCTAGTTAAGTGCATGCAGTACAACCGCTTCGAGCACGTGCGTTATGCTTGGTAATCCCAGTAACGAATAGTGTTTGGTAATCCCAGAAGGTTGCATTGGTTTAGGGTGTGAATGGCAAGTGGGACAGATAATGATGCTAGGAATTAGAACTTAGTTAGTTAAAGTTAGTTACTTGGTCTCTTCACCCTTTTCCTCATTAGCATAGGTGATAAAACATAAAAGATATAAAAATCACATACCTCAGACTTACTTAACCATATAACCATGACAAATACAAGTAAGTCTGGGAAGACAACGAATGATTAACCTTAAGTGTTCCATAAGGTGTGTAGGCACTTAGTCGACAGAGTTCAGCTGAATCGCGTCTGTAACGCTCATATTCATATGGTTGAGTGTAGGGGTACCTCGCCACTCATCAAGTTGCTACAGATCTTTTACAGCATTTGAAGCATTCTTAGGGATTGGATGAAAAGATGATGGAACTCCAGCCTATATTAAATCATAATCTATATTGAAATTACATAACTTAGATTTTTGTAGATGATAGAAACCCTCGAGAAAAAAATAGGATTTAATATCTGAGATTGATTGGCTAATGTGTCAAAGAAGCACAAGTTCTTCTTTAGTACCCACCACTATCATTTCCATTGAATAAGAAGATCCTGAAATTGATAAAGAAGAAATCACTGGAATAGACTTACAAAATAATATCGATGTTGCTTGTGGAAGAAAGCCTCTTCTAAGTGTTGCAAAAAAAAAAGAAAGCATGACTAGTGATCTAGGTGGTAGATTGGGAGTTTGTGTAGAAGTAGCGCTTGCATCACCTCTATCCATCTCTTGGTTAAAGTATTGTCATACCATAGACCTCTGCAACAAAATAATAATAATAATAATAATTAAAAATCAACATCATACAATTGAAAAAAGAAATTATTTTAACCTTTAAATAAATAAAACTTACCTTTGGTTATTTTCCCTTATCTTGTCTTGAACTCTATTGAGTTTGTTGGGATTTTTGTGAAGCCTATTGTTGGGTTTGTTATCTTATAACAACTAGATTGCTAGAACTTTCCCCAATATGTTGCCTTTGCAAAAAGAAAAAAAATTAGAAAATAAATATAGAGATAAGACATAAAACTAAGTAAGTTATATTTAAATATATATATATATACCTTTGAAGTAGAGAGTGACATTTGTTCTTTTGATTGAACCATACCAAAGGATGTAGTACCTTGAATTTCTTCAACATGTGTAGCTTTAGCACTTTACGTTGGTTAATTCTGCAACATAGATTACATTGTCAAATACATAAAATAAAAACATAATCAACAAACAAGGAAATAATAAAAACATGAAAATATCTCATTAATTTCTTTTTAAGTCTAAACTTGCTATAAGGCCAGTTAACCCTTCTTGGCATTCATAATCTTGCTCCTTATAACCCTCTCATCTTCAAGAAATTCAAGGCATAATGAAGGATTGTAATAAGTAAAATGTTTCTTAGGATGATCATAACTTAGGATTATACACATGATCAAGGGTATACAACATAGGGTATAGGATTTGGAAGGATTTTATTAGGCAACAGTAATTTTAGTCATAGCAATATACCAGGCAGAGAAACAAGACAACAAATAATCATAAACTCTACCAGTTATGGCACCATGAAGTATGAAAATAGAATAAGAACTAACATTGGATTGTTGTCTATACCATAGAATCTTGCTACTGATGAATAGACATAAGTTAAAGTGAACATCGTTAATAAAATCCTTATGAACAAATTAGTTTTTTCCAATGGAAGAATCAACAACATAATGGGATGATTTAAATTTTTGAAAATGAATTGAAGAAATTAAAGGATCCTCTCCTTGTTGAAAACCTACGACTACTTTAATGTTAAGAGGAAGGATTGTTATTACTCCAAAAACTAATTGAAAAGTAGAACTTCTCTTATTGTCATACTATTCACACCACTTTAAAAGAATATTCTTGCATTGGGAAAGTTTAAAAATTAGAAAAACAAGTAAATTAGCTAACCTAGAAGTAATAAGAAACTAAAAACCATCTTTCCCAAGCAAGCTAGGAACTCGATCAGAAGTAGTATGGACATTATATTGGTGTAAAAAAATATTAAGTAATAAAGAGCCACTACATGAAAGGGCCTGAGTTGAAGCCTAATGTTTGGGAGTCATAAAATTATTTATAATAGAAAATCTTTAAGCTTCTTTGTTGACAATATTTTGTTGGTATTAAGTTGTGATGAGCAAATCATCCTACTTCTCATATTTATAATTCAATCATAGAAATCATAGAAAAAAGACCAAGAGAAATTATAACTTATGATAACCAAAGATTTAATAAAATCTAATGTAAACCTTTTTTTTTAAAAAAAGATAATGTTTACTTTTTATTTTAAAAAGCTATTATTCAATTTGTTGGATTGTGTGATTTTTAGATTCACTAAAGTGGAGTTATCTATATTTTTACTTAAAGTACTTTCTGAGACAATTCCAACGATATCAATTTCATTAAAATCTGACTTATGATTTGAAAGATATAGCCATTCTTAGGTTACGTGCAGTTTAAAATTAATATATATATAGAAAAATTTTAATAATAAAAAAAATATTTTTTCTAAATTTTAAAAATTTATAAACAAGGGATCTTGAGTTCAAACTTGAGGCCTGATCATTAATATAAATATATAATAAAATTAAAAAAAATGCCAAGGCCTATGGCTAGTTGTAGCCAGTCATGGCATGGCCACAACCAGTCATGGCAAGGCTACAGGCAATCGTAGCTAATAGTGGCAAGGTTGCGACCAAGCTACAAGGCCCTAATTGATAAGTTTGGCCCGCCCCAAAGAAGGGGCATAAAAACCCATGCCTACATATCCTTGCCACCACCATTCTTGTTACTTTCCACCACACCATCCGCGTTGCCACTATCTTTTGCTACTATAGTCACTCACCCCTCCACTACCATCTATCATGCCACATGCTCTAATAACATCGCCTATGCAACCCCAACATCGAGTCGCCGTGTTGTTGCCATCATCATCGAGCCACCCACACCACTGCTATCTTTTGCCACCACCATCTCTTATGCCTCTATTGTCATTGCACAACCTTGTGTCACTTGCATAGCCTACTGCCCTACATTACATAGCCCTACCATTTGCGCCTGCACCTTACCTGCAACCCTAGCTACCATCACCACCTTCTCTTTGTCACCCATCACTATCTTCTCTCAACTCTCCATCATTGTCTCCTACATTGTCCATTACCACCTCTTGTATCATCTATCATTACCTCCTGCATTGCCCATCATTGCCTCCTACGCCATCCATCATTGCCTTCCATGTCATCCATCACTACCTCTCATGTCGCTCATCACCATCGGCTATGCTGCACATCACCGCCTCCCACACCATCCATCACCACCACCTACACCACTCATTATCACCTTCGGGCCACTACATGGACCCTAAAATGGGTCATCCATCAATTGATGGAAAAATCAAATTTTTTCAACAATTGATGAGAATTTTGAAATTCCCATAAACTGATAGAATTTTAAAAAAAATAAAATTTGTGCTCATTAGTTTTAGTTTAAATAGAAAAAATTCTCAATTATTTACTAAAATCCAAATTGCAGCTATAATAGCAACAGAAATAAAAATTTTATCATTAAGTATGCATGTCTTGGAGTAGAATTGGGATGGGCGACCTCTCAAAAAGTCTTGGAAAATATGAAAGATTGTAACTTAAAACGATTATAATTTTTGCATTTGGAGTCCATTTTCAACCAAAAAAATTGATTCCAATAAATTTGAACGTTCTGAACTCAATATAATAGTCAAATTTAGCTTTTGAATTACAAAAAGTAAAATTTAGTTCATTATTGTAGGTCCTAAAAATAATTAAGATTCAGTACTTGATGAGAAATTCATGATAGTTTCAACTTCCTCTGCAACTGATCAATAATTTTAGGACATATAAAAAGGGCCTTAGAAGCTAAGGATTCTCAACATACTTGATTTCTTCAACTTATTGATGTCCAGAACCTAAAGAATAAATTGGACAGAAATGAAAGCCTGAGTCAATGATTGGATGAATGTCCTAGAAGATCAAATTAACAAGATCAATGGTGTTCAAGAAGAAATTTATCACTCAAACCAAGGGTTTGAGATAGAGATGCAAAATATGTCTGAGGAAATTAGGAAATTGTCCCAGAATTCAAAAGATAAATGGTCAGACATGCAAGGAAAGATGTATTCCTTTACAAACTCCATCAAACAATTAACCAACCATCTCATTTAGCCTTCAAAACCTACCCATAATCTACCTAGGAAACAACCCAAAGACCATGATCAACTTCCTCCTAAGGATCCACACCAAACACAATCTCTACCTACTAGTGGATAGGATACAAAATTTTCTCTTTTAGGTCATAGAATTGAAACTGAAGGTGAAAGATATGGAAACTAGCTTAATCTACCTAGAGAATTGTTGACACAAGTTCATGCTAAGAAAGTAATATTAGATTGTTATGATGGAGCCCTTGGATTCAATGCTTAGAAAGTAATAATTTTTGAAGGTTCAATTGAAGGTACTTGAGACATTCAAAGGTGACTACATCTCAACACATATCTACAATAAGAACCTTAGGTACTTAAAAAGAAATATAACCAAAAGAGGTACTAAATGAATACTATCTCCGCTTTTACTCCCCAACCAAGTAAAATTCCTAATTACCTGATCAACCTTCTATATAATATGTCTAGTGGAGAGGCCACCAAAACTGTAGTGATAACTTTATTTCTCCAAAGTTAATTAATTTATTGAAATTAAGTTTGAAGCAAAAACTTACGTTGCGTTCTACTACTTGCGTTGGAAACCTTTGAAGCACGCTGATTTTTTATTGCATATTTGCTACGCTATGCTATGCTATGCTACGCTACCTAACATAGCATAGTGTAGCAGTTGGCCTTAGTGACGAAAATGTCACCAATTTGCAAACTTTTCCTTTTACACTGTGAAACTTGTAAACTTGTTGATCCTGCCCTTTGAGATGTCTTTCATTATTGCTAAGTTTGCTGCTTTCTAGTAAAGGAGCCATTGTTGAAGAACTTGGAGTCAAGAGAAGAAACATTTTTCGAATGTCAGAGGTGCTAACTTAGTGCAACTGAAATCACTAAGTAAGCCGAGCCTTCCTATCTTGCTCTCACTACGTTTTGCTACACTATGTAGTGTGGCATAGCGTAGCATCTTGTCTTGCAACAATTTGCAGTTGACTGTTTGAACTGTCTCCTGAAGCTTGCTACACTAGATAGTGTGGCATAGTGTAGTAAACTCCTTGACTAGAAAACTTACCAAACTATTTTTCAAATTTTGAGCATCGCCGACAACTCTCAGCATTACTTCTATGTAGGCTGTCAGTTGGATGAATTACCTAGCTAGAAATTTTGCCAAACTGACCAGCCTTGACATGAAACATTCACTTCTTGCCGAAGTGTCATGACATCACCTATATTGCAAAGACTCAGTGAAGTAAGGACGCCCTAAACATTTAGGATGTTTCATTGGCCCCTCTTTGTCAATGTTTGGAGGATGGACCTAAGAGACGTTAACAAAGAATACAAAACACCATAGAAGACAAAACGCTAACATTGTTATACGATAATTGTCAAGATGTCTCTTAGCTGTGCTTGAGAGTGTTGCATTGGTATTTTGTATGTGAAAAGGGCTAAGCAGGGAGGAAGGAGGTTCAAAAAAAGGGTAAAGATGAGGTTTAGCAGAGTCCCTCATCAGAGTGCTCATGAGGGAGTTGTTCACATTTTCATCTTTACTTTCACTGACCTTCGACCTCTTCGTTGAAATGTTTGGAGAGGGTGATTGCGAATTGGCTTACGTACCATTTGCTTTAGGCATGTGAGTTTTTATTCTATTACACTTTCTCCTTTTGCTATTTTCCATTTAAATTTGCGAACAACCTGGCCGTAGAACAGGTATTTCTTTCCCCAGATGAGTTATGTTACAATTTGTGTGGGGGTTTTGACCTGCCTACAGGTGCTTCCCATGTGACAAGCTGTGTTATGCATGTCATGAACTTTGTGGTTGAGCAAATAGGAGGGCTTAATAGGTGCTAGAAAAAGCTTGTAAAAGAAGGGAGCAAGTGGAAATTATAGGTGCAAGAAGTAGGGTAAAGGAAAGAAGCTTGTAAGGTAGGATAGGATGTGCACTCTAAAGGTAGCCAAGCTAATCCAGACAATCACTTCGCAACACTGTAGCATTTGCTGCTGTGGAAATACACACCTTCGACCAACATCTCGCAAACATGATAGAGGGCAAACCAGCAAAAATAGCCATGATGAAAAATGAGGGCAAAGGTCTTGCTTGCTGCAGATGTTGTTAAAGCTCTTGGAAATCCATGTTGGTGCATGGTGCCCAAAGTAGGAAGGCCAGTAGCGGCCTTGGCAGCATCAACATGGAGGAGTTGGCATTGAAGAAGCGGGGAGTCGCTGTGAGTGTGGATGCTACAGAATCCCAACCAAAGGCATGCATTGTCAGTTTAGCTATGGGATCAGCTACCACATAGCTAAATGTCACTTAAGCCTAGATGCTAGCAGGGAGCTAGAGGATAACAATATTGTGGCTAGGCCACAATACTGCCAAAACATCAGCAACAGGCACTGACCGAGGAACTACCGTCAAGGCGATGGGATGTGGTGACAGTAGGTCTGAGGGGTCAGTGAGATGTCATATGACATCTTCGGGGAATTAGCAATGTGACAAGAGTGGCAACATTGCATATGTTCTAGATTGTGTTCTCATTGCATCATGAACTACATTCTGGAATTGCAATGTCCCATCCCACATCGGCATTGTGCAAGCTCGCTTGATGGGTACTTGGTGAAGATGCATACTAGGGATGTTCCATGAACCCATTTTAAGGTCCTAGTAGACCATGTGCTGGTTTAAGGTCCCAGTGGACCATTGTGCTGGTTTAAGGTCCCAAAAGATTGTATGTGTTGGTTTAAGGTCCCAGCAGACCATGTGTGCCAGTTTAACATCATAGCAGACATGTTGTGCCAGTTTATAGTCATAGCTAACTAGCTACACTAGTTTATAGTCATAGTAGACTATCTATGCCAATTTTACATCATAGTCGATGTTTATTGTCACTTTTACGTCATAGCGGATGATTTGTGCCAGTTTTACATTGTAGTGGACGATGGTGAAGCTTTGCTAGTTTAACATCATAGCAGACATTTTCTCACCTTTGCTAATTTTACGTTGTAGCAAATGTTTGCTTGTCTGCTCCATGGGCTTAGATGTAGTATAGCTTGAGGTGCGAGTGATTCACCAGTTTTATGCACTCATTGTCATCCATGTCTACCAGTTTGAAGACTCCATTCCCAAAGGCTTTAGTAACCATGTATGGGCCTTTCTAGTTGGCTGAGAATTTGCTCACATGCTCATGGATGGTCTTGAGGACGAGGTCTCCCTTCTATATTGGCTGTTGATGTGGGTCTGCATGGTGCTTTTACTGTTGCTTACTTTGGTAGCGCTCTATGTGACTCAGGGTTTGCGCATGCTTCTTCTCTATTTAGTCGAGCTCGATGATCCGCGACTCGTTGTTCTGGGCTTTGCTCATGACGTTAGAGAGGATCATCTGAAGTGATAGTACCTGCAACACAAGAGGCAACATAGCTTCAGATCCATAAATGAGACTATAAGGAGTCATACTCATCGTTGTCCTGCATGTCGTCCTATAGGCCCATAGAACATAGAGGATTTGCTCATGCTACCACCTCTTGCTATTGCTAAGCATCCTTTTCAGAAAGTTAATGATGGACATATTTGTAGCCTTCAATTACCCATTCACCTATGGGTAATACGGGGAGGAGAATGATCGCCTCATGCCGAGATTGCTACAAAAGGTTCAGGTTTCTGTACTACTAAATTGTGGCCCATTGTTGGTCACAATAGTCATTAGAAGCCCAAACCTTATCACGATGTTATCCAAGATGAAGTGGCAAACATACTAAGATGTCATCTTCCTCAGGAGGATAGCTTCCACCCACTTAGTAAAATACCTAGTGGCAGTGATGATGAAGCTATGCCCTGTGAAGGATTTAGCCATGATAGGTCCTATGAGGTCTAGTCCCCATTGCTGGAAAGGCCACGTGATCTGCGTTGGGTGCAGCTCCGTAGGTGAAACGTGTATGAGGTTTGTGTATCTCTGGCACATGTCACATGTCTTAACCTTTAATAAGAAATCACGCTCCATATGGGGCCAATAGTACCCTAGGCATCTAATTTTCATAGCCATAGCCCTAGGTGCTATGTGTCCACCACACAGTCCCTCCTGTACTTCATTAATCACCTTCTGCGCCTGCTCCTCACCCATGCATGCCAGAAATATTTTGTCATTGGAACCCTTGCACAGGGTGTCATTTCCCATGAGCGTATATTGCTAGGCATGCCTGCGGATCACATCTCTCTAGGCAGATGTCAGTTTGCTTGGGGGTTCACCATGTTGCATGTAGGCTTTAATGTTGGCATTCCACAATTGGGTATCTGCAGCAGTGATAGAGGCCACGTGTCCCACCTGAGTGATGGGCTCAGTACATTCAACAATCAAAGTCAGTAGACTTGCAAACAAGTGTGGTGGAATATTTAGTGCAAGGGTGGCTAAGGCATATGCTATGGTGTTCTCATTACGTGGCACATGTTGCACATCCGTAGTTGCAAACTATTTGAGAAATATTTTTGCTAGATCAAAATAGGGTTGTAGATGTGTAGCTCTATAGGCATAGGCCTCGGTGATTTGATTCACAAATAATTGTGAATCACTGCAAATCGCTAGGTGTTGTATGCGTAGTATTTAGATAGCTGAGAGGCCTCTAAGTAGTTCCTCATACTCTACCATGTTGTTGGTGCATGGGAATGCAAAACAATAAGCAAATGGGTGCATATCCCTAGAGGGGAATGTACTGATGGTAGCTACACTACCCCCTTGCGGGGTTGAGGTGCCATCGAAATGTAAAGTAGCTTCCAAGTGCAATGGGATGACGTTGATAGTGCCAACGTGCTTGTCTAGGAATTCGGGATCTATGGTTGCATGGTCGTTGATGGGTGAGGTTGTAAGTTGCGTTGCTATAGCATGACCCTTCATCAACGACTGGCTCACATAGTGTAAGTCGAACTCTGTGGTTATTGCTTTCCATTGGGCTATCCTGCTACTTTCATATAGGTTGTTAGTGATAGCCCAGAGTATGTTGCTTTTCCAAATGATGTTAATTGTACTGTGAAACAAGTAATGCCTTCACTTTTTTAATGCAAATACTAAGGTAAGGCAATTCCTCTCCACCTCGTTGTATTTTTCCTCATGTGCTATTAATGCATGACTCAAATAATACACTGGTATCTCATTTTTGACATAACAACGCTACGATAGATGTGTCAAAGGTGGCAAGGTAGATGAAGAAAGGCCTATCCCTCTTTGGTGGATGCATAGTTGGGAGGTGCAAAAGCTCTTTCTTCAAGTCATCGAAGGCTTGTTGACATTGAGTTATCCATTCGAAGTTAACCCCTTTCTTCAGAAGATGTTGCATGGGGTGTAACTTGTCAGTTAACTTTGATATAAACCTTTGGATGAACTACACTCTACCTTGTAAACCACACAATTCCTTTAGATTCATAGGAGGTGCTAGGTTGATGATGGCCTTAACCTTGTTAGGGTCCACCTATATACCATCCTCCAATACTACAAATCCTAACATGCACCTGGTTCTCACCCCGAAGAAACACTTCTTAGGATTGAGGTGCAAATCATGCATTTGACAACACTTAAGGACTACCCCTAGGTTGCGTGGGTGATCAGCAACCTCTTTGAACTTGACTGCTGTTGGTGACCATTTGGGACGCAACCACCAACAAGTGTCCTCGAACAGGATTTAGGTGCTTGCTGGACTCTAGTAACACCAAGGCCCAGATACCTCCAAATAAACTCAGTAGTTAATGTGAGTATGTGTGTGTGTTGTTGTGGTGTGCAGTTGTGAAATATGAAACGATTGTGTTGTGTGTAAACTACAAATGACTTATCTTAAAGAGATTCAACCAACTTTGCCAAGTACTGTGAGTTGTTGAGAGTTTCTATTTTGTTCAATTGCCTAGTCTACACGGTCCTTATAATACCTACTTGTAACAAATAAAATTTTGTTAAAACATTTGAGCACAACTCCTTGAATCTACTTCTAATTTTCCATAGATAAAGAGATAGTTTCACAAGAAAACTAGAAATAGAGCAAGATTCAATGGAAATAGACAGAAAAGAAAGCAGATTTGTGTAGGCCTCAAATGTTTAAACAAGGTAAAATGACACGAGTAAACACTTCGCAATAAATCTATCTCAAATTCAATAACTATGAATTTTTCAAACTCCCAAGGCTCAAATAAGCAATTTCTTCAAGAAAATCCTACTATGTTACCAAAAAATTGCTGCGTAAACTATCACGTATGAGACTCCATTTTGGCTAGATAATGGAGGTCAACAATTGCATTCAACAGAACCTTCAAAAGACTTGACAATTTCTGATTGAAATACCATGGAGATTCACTTTAAAGATAAAAAGAAGCTATTCTGGTCCCATCAAAATACCAAAGATTTTCTGAACCCTCTTGACTATTGAATCGTTTAATGGCATGACTACAAGCAGAGGCCCTCTTACAACAATCTCAATAGCAGTTCTTATACGTTGCACAATAATAAAATTTACTACTAAAATTCTCTTAAGGCTTTTAAACACAAGCACTTCTATGGCAAAATTTTAATAGAAATTTTCTATCGGGCAACAAGAACAATAAGAGCAATCTAAAAATCCCAAAATTACTTGCCAAGGATGATACTATCTAAACCACTAGCTAGACAATTTAAACAAAATAAAAATAAAACATAACTCATAGGACTAACAAAGAGGCTAAAATATTTTTTTTAGCAAGCCATCTTACAAGCAATCATTCACAATTTCTTCTTTACAATGATCTTCTCCCAAGACTCAAAGTGTGTCTCTAAGTGAGAGCCCAAGTGTGTGATCTCGAGTCTTCCAAAGTGTGTCATGTGAGACCTCAAAAGTCTCTTACACTTGAAGCCTTTTTATAGGGTTCAAAAGGTAGTTACATACTCAAAAATATATTAACTAACTTGTCTCCCAAGTAACTTGCCTAATAAGTTAGGAAGTATTGACTTAGGAAGTTAGGAAGTTAGGAGAAATATTGCAAATATTGCTTTTGTGAATAATGAAAAATAAATCTAATAGCTCCATATGATTTTTATTTTCATTTTTATTTGTTTAGAATTTTTAAGTTTTGAATACTATTTAAGCCCTGGTTTATGAACAAGGTGGTGGTAAAAAGATAATACAATATCCACCTTGGTGTAGACATTGGTGGTAGCGGTAGCCAATCCGTGTAAACTTATATTAATAAATTATCTGCATTTGCACCCATGTAAAAGTGGCTGGAAACAGAATTTTAAATCCAAAATATGAGGTCCGAATGTGAAGGTGCCAGGCTTGGAACTACCAGCAAACATTTCCAAATTATCCCTTCTTGCGAAAAATCGTTATCAACCACCACTGCGGAAGAAGGCTCTGCCGCTGCATCCGGCACCATTTTTATGTAGTGTTTAGTTGCTGGAGAGCTAGCGGTGTGGGCACATCTGCAATCACCATCTGTCTCTAGCAGAGAATAGACACTTTCCTTGTCCTTGGGAATGCTCAGTATTTTCTGCATATTATTGCCCACAACCACAGGCACTGTAGAGGAGATAATCCAGACCTCTGACTTGGTTTCTCACACTGCTGATCCTTACAACATAACTACCAACGTGGCACTTAGGGCATTGAAATACCAACAACATGGCAAGTGCGGAAACGTTCGCGGTGTCGGTGATGTTGCTGCCATGCATTAGTATCCACAACACAATTGTCATCGCAACTGCTGAACAATTATGCCCTTTTTTGAAACCTACTAGCACATCCATTACCGAGTGTTGCGTCCACCGCCTACGTTTTAGCCCTGTTTTGCTTATTGGATTTTGCTGCGACTTGTTACTTCAAAAAACCTATTAAACCACCTACTGTTAGATGCCTTGGCCGCAAAATTAGGGTTCACGAATGTTATGGTTACAGATTCATCGTATATTAGTATGTCAAAATAGAGAAACTAAACCTTGCGTGGCAAGCATTTGACAAAATTCCCAAGCAAAATATGAGGTTATCATGGTGGTTCTTAGCATTTTTTTACTAGCAAGCATAGCTTTCATAATTTCAATTTTGGTTACCGTATTGATAAGAACCATAGCACCGCTTTCAGAATAAGCATACCGTCTTTCCAGCTTCCAGAAAATGTTTTCCCAATGCCTGAACTATGCCACATTATAATACAAGATGCACCTCTGTTCCTGAGATTATTTATCATGGTATATAGCCTCTATCTCTGTTCATTGGTTTCAATTGAATCTAGCTTGGCCTGCGTGAAAATTAGGACCGATCCTATCTCCATTAATATTTATCATCAATATACTTGTGTGACCAAGCCATGTATATTTCCACATCCACCACCACCACTGAACCATCTTTGAGTTCATAAACTGGTTGAATTAAACCCTTTCTAAATGTCCTCCCAATAAGCATCACATAAATATGCCGAAACATTACACTCTTTGATCGATGTATAAGGTGAACAAAATAAAATATGTGTTTCATCACCGCATAACTTGTATGAATCTTTAGTAAATTCAGGCATATATTTTTTTATTCTCCTACTATTTCTTTCCAAAAAATACTGAAACTCTTGTTCCATGAAATGGCCTAAAATGTGCTAACAACTGCTATATCATCCATGTAGTTGTTTAGTGTTTCTAGGATGTAGTCACTGAAGATGTAAGTCATGGCTTGCTGGTAGGTTGCTCTGGCATTTTTGAGCCAAAAAGGCATCATAGTGTAACAAAAGGTACCCCATGGGGTCATGAAGGTTTTTTTTAGTTGATGCTCTGGGTTAATGCAAATTTGGTTGTAGCCGGAGAAACCATCCATGAAGGATAAAAGAGCATGACCAGCCATAGTGTCGATGAGTTGATTGATGCTTATAAGTAAAAAATCATCTTTGATTATTGCCTTGTTCAGATCCTGGAAGTCTATATAGATTCATATTCCTCCCATTTTCTTAGAAACCACAACGATGTTGGACACCCATTCTGAATAATCAACTACACGAATAAAACCAGCTTGGTATAGCTTGGTGGTTTCATCCCTTATGGCTAGTGCAATTTCTGGTTTAACCTTATGAGCCTTCAGCTTGACTGCCTTCATGCGTGGGTCTAGGATGATGTTGTGCTATATTAGCCTTGGATCTAAACCTGAAATGTCATTGTATGACCATGTGAAGACTTTAATATCGTCTTGCTGAATTTTGGCTACATCTTTGTGTGTCTGTGCATCTAAGAGGGAACTATGTTTTAACATTTTTACTTTCCCCTTGGACATGGTGACAAGCGTCTTGATGAGAGGGTCCTCAGTTACATCCTTGGCCTCTAAATCTAGGGCTCAGACCAGATACTCGGGCTAGTCTGGGGATGTTTCTAAGGACACTATGGTGCTAGTTGTGGTTGATTCCTAGTCAATCAGGTTTGGGTCCAATTGTCTTGCGAGCTTACCATGTAGACCAGCTAAAGCTAAAGGCATGGAGAGATCATGATGGATTTCCATTTTTTTCTCAACCTACCAAGATGAAATGAGAGTTTGGTTAAGAGGCACCTGTTGGTAGTAATCAAGTATAATGACAATTTTCAAAGCAATGATGAGATGTAACTAGCGGAGTATGATATAAAGATTAAAATTTTCCAGTTTAAAGTCATGGTAGATCGCTAAGGCATGGAGATGCAAAATTGCTAAAAGAGGAAATGTAAAAATGTAAAACTATCGATGTGAAAACATAAAACTACTAAAAATGAAAATTTGTTGATGCGAAAGCATGAAACTACTAGTTTAATGTCATTGCGGACCACATACGTGTACCGGATCGAAGCTTCTAGTTTAAGGTCTTTTCAGACCATTAACTAGAATGAAATGCTATCCTAGGAATGCTAGTTTAAGGTCTTTTTGGACCACTAAAGCCGAAGTTATGCTAAGATTGCTAGTTTAAGGTCTTTTTGGACTGCTAGAGTTGTAACTACGCTAAGATTGCTAGTTTAAGGTCTTTCTGGACCGTTAAAGTTGTAACTACGCTAAGATTGCTAGTTTAAGATCTTTCCAGACTGTTAAAGTTGTAACTATGCTAAGATTGCTAGTTAAAGGTCTTTCTGGACCATTAACTGGAAATGTATATTTTTTGTTTTTCGGGAAAGTAAATAGTTAGCTTGAAGCCTGCTAAGATCTTTCATCCAGATCTGTCCATTTTAATTGCCAACAATGCTACGATGTCATGGCGGGCATGCTATGTTGCATAGTATACCCTACATTAAACGGAGAGAGAGAATGACAAGTTTCCCTTTTCCACCATTATGGCCATAAATAGGGATTAAACCTTGGTAAGCTTGTCATTCTCATAGTAACAGTGTAGAGCCCACATTCGGAGCACAGAGTGATTGCGGAGCGCAGAGCGATCATGCTAACAGAGAGCAAGGCTATTTCTGGAATAGGAACGAGAAAGAGTCAATGAGCAGGGTGATGGCTCCAAAGAAGGAATGCACACACTTGGCACTCACAAAGGTTGAGGAGGTAAAGGAAGCCCTAGGGTGCATGACACAATCACGCGTTGTGGTGCGGGAAGAGATGCCGATGACCCGGTAGGCTACTATGCTTCCTTTGTCTTTTTGTGCCTCTGTTATCATTTTTGTTTTCTGCTTTCAATTTTGTGATTCAGTTTTAGTTCTCCATGTTTTCTGTCATCGCATTGTCATTGTTTTGGCCTTTACACCATCAATGTTATCATTTCAACAGTAGTGGATGCACAAATACTATGTTAATGTTGCATGCAAGGTCCCCTAAACTGCCATCACTACTGTTTTCATAACTGCATGGGTTTGGATAGTTTAAGTTACTTGGCTTTCAAATGGCGTGGCATGGCATAAGACCCTCAGGAGGGTTTGGCCATATGTCATGCGACAGTGTGACACATGTTTTTGTTAGGGTGTAGTGCTAATCTCTTTGCTAGGGTTAATTGCTCTATTGTTGCACTAGGTTATTTTCGCTATGCTATCACTTTCATGTTCTTTACTATGCTACGTATAGGTTCACTAAATTGCTAATTCTTGCTACGCTAGTTCTTGCTACGCTACGTGTTTATTGCGCTTGGTCATGGTGTTAACTTTTACCATTTTGTTGTGCAGGATGGCACTAAGGACAATTCTGATTGTCTTAGAAATTGCAAGGGTCCTGTGTTGCATAAACAGACTAGTGGCCAATGTTCCTCCTCTCCACACGCATGTGGGGGAGTAGGGGGTCTAGTTCAGGAAAGGAGCATAGGAGTTCCTACAATTCCTCCTCCAACGCTTCAGTGTGATCGTTTGGTCATACCTAGAGGAGGAAGAGGTGATCATCATAATAGAAACCCTATTACCTAGGGCAAGTTAGGGTATCCTGAGGTTTTTGATGGATGGAGAAATCAGTAGCAAGAGGGAAGAAGGATCCAGTCAATGCCCCAAAGATTTGAGGCATTTTTTCTGGATCTAAGATATGCCCGAGTATAGTTGCTACCATCCTTACAACACATTGTTCATTGCATGTCATATGGGAACGTGCTTCCAAAACCCACCAAGAACCATCTACTGTGCTGGCAGGTGAGTTTTGTAGCCCTGTTCCATTGCATTATGTGATGTTTGCTACGCTAGCCAAATGTTAATGCTATGTTTTTATTGCAAGGTTCTACATTAACAAGGAAGGGTTTCACGACAATACGGATGTGCTAACCATAGCATAGATGGCCCTGCAGGAGTTCTCTTCTGCTGAGAACCTATGTGCAGGTTTGATTAGTTAATGCAGGGGTGAATATCACACCTACCCAGACCTATACTCGATTCCCTATGACAAATGCAAGGAGTTGGGTTAGTTGGATGAGGGATGGGCACCCTTCAAACCAATCTCCATGGAAGAGGTTTTGGTCCCTCTTCCACAATTCTCATTCCTGTATAAACTTGGTAAGCTAAGCAGTGGGTGCAATATGCTAAAGTGTCTTTGCTATTTTTTGTATTTTCTATGTTTTTATGCTAAACGTTTCTTATGAAAACTACTATAGGGGTGAGAAAGTCCCAGGAGGTGATAGTGGTAACCACCAAGAACCAGGAGCCAAAGATCTACTTCAAGTATGAAGAAGTAGATGGGAGCCAACGTTGGATATGTAGTGTGACCTCAGACTCCTTGGTCCAGAATATCCAAAAGGTTGGACTTATGGATCTATTCCTGGTCCCGAATCCAAGCGTTCCTACCACCGAGATGCTCTCCTTGGTCGATTCCTTTTTTGATAAGACGGGCTGCTTCTGCACTCACATACAGGGCGTACAGGTGGTCATTGAAATCATTGACCAACTGTTTGTAGACCTTTTCGATGTCCCTGCTGATGACATCTTCATAGGATCAAAGAACAAGGGGGAGATGACCTTTCAGAAGAATGCCATTCAAGAGTGGTTAGGGATCACTGAGCGAAAGGGGCTCCCCATGCAGAAGCTCAAGTCGGGACTTGCCAAGGAGGTTTATCCTATCTTTCATGCTCATGCATTTCCCCAGCTACTTTTCAAAGGGAAGGTTCTTGGGATTGAGCAGGTCTGGGTAATGCATGAGATCATAAAAGAAGGGGCTTTCTACAACTTGGCTAGGTTTCTGTGTAAAGGTTTGCAGACCGAAATCTTGGGGCTCTGTAAGAAGCCATAGTCCCGTTCTAATATACATTATGCCTTTTACATAGCCTACTTGTGGCATTTCATGAAGTTTTTGGTAGTCCATGAGAATGGAACCTGGATCATGTGAAATCACAATCAGATTTCTAGATTGTGAATCCACCAAATCCTCCAGACCACCCAAGCCCAAGATCCCCTAGAAATAATTGGGAAGTCATTCTCTATGATGACTAAGGATTAGGTGGCCCACAACTTTCGTGGCCATGATAGTTTGGAAGAGGTGCCACCTACTATAGAAAGTAGTGTATCATGGGGGAAACACCTCATAGCCGAGACTATGGCCACCAAGTTGTAGCGAAAGAGTCCTACTTCAACTTAGGGAACCCTTTGCATGGAGGAAGAGGAGGGGCAGAGACTACGGTTCAAGCTGCAAAGGACACAACCCCCCATTGGTAAATGCTTTTTTTAATGCCTACTTGGCTAATGCCTACTACTCTATGCTATGCTAAATAGCGTAGCATAGCATAGCACCCTCTTTAAAATAAGAGCTAATGCAAACATGTTTTTTGGCTGCCAGAGGAAGAAGAGGAAGAAGAAGAAGACAACGAAGAGGTGTCAGCCCCTAAGATGGGGGCAATGAATAAAGACATAGAGGCCCCAGTCTCATAAGAGAGGGCCCTAGTCAAGACGGGAGGAGCTCTTACCACTAAGGCAGGGGCTCTTGTCATTAGATAGAATCCTCCTACTAACGAGGAGGACATTTTTGGAGATGAAGAGGAGTCTCCTGTGAATAACGAGGATGCTGATGCCTCAAAATGCAAAGTTCCTGTGAATAAAGGAGAAGCTCACATTGACCTAGAAGGGATGTCTACCAAGGATGCTACCATCACTCAGAATCAGAAGAGATCACAACTACCTTCTTTTCTCCAGGACCACCGAGGTGGACGACCGCTGAAAAGGAGAAAGCTGCTATAGACACTAAACTAAGCAATAGGCATTAGGTGGATATCATTGTAGAGGAGGTCTGGTGCCACCTTGGGCTCAGTTTAGACCAGATACCCTTCAAGATGGACGCAGGTCCTTCTCAGGTCAGTCACAGTCACGTTCTGCTATATTAATGCTTATGCTCTGTTGTAACCTGCATGTGTTTCCCTAACTGACTACTTCATTCCTATGATGCAGGTTCCAGATGAGGGCACAGGGCCCACAGAGGGCAGGAATGAAGAGGTAGTAGGGGACGATGTAGAAAAAGATGATGCAGAAGCGAATAATGGTGAAGAAGATGGTGCGGATGAAGGAAACCCATGACAGCATGGGGTTTTTATTTTTGCTTTGATATTTTTAATTTTTGTAAAATTTTTGCAAACATTATGTAAAAGAAAAAAGTTTCAAATAAATAGGAGAATTTTGGAAAAGCAATCGATTCCACATGACTTATGCATTATCTTCATGCTAAGATTTATGTAAAATTTTCATGCTTTTATGTGCTAGTTTTAGGCCATTTCGGGCCTTAGCGTGGAATAGTTTTAGGCCACTTCGAGCCATGAGGAGGTATATTTTTAGGCCATTTTGGGCCATAGTGTAGCATAGTTTTAGGCCATTGCGGGCCATAGCTAGTTTTAGGCTGTTTCGGGCCACTACTAGTTTTAGGCCATTTCGGGCCATTGCTAGTTTTAGGCCATTTCAGGCCATTGGGGGGGGCATAGTTTTAGGCCATTTCAGGCCATTGTGTGTTAAGGAACAATGTGAACAAAAGAAAATATGATACTTAGTATAGATGTACTGATATAGGACAAAAGAAGCAGTAAATGTACGAAGGGTGGCAACTAGGTAGGAAGCAGTAGGTTTGCTATGCTATGCGTAGCTACTTCTTGATCCATCGTGGGTTGAGCAGAACATAAGGCTAAGGTACTTTGCCAGGTCCTTCGTCAACATCATTGCCCTTCGCTTGAAAGGGCAACTTAGCCCATGCACTTTTGTTTTGGAAGTCGACTTGTTGAGCTGATTCCCCTACTGGATGTTTAGTGTGTGCTATGATATACACTTCATTCTTAGGGGTTATAACCTCTGAGCCCTGTCCCATGTCCACATTATTGATTGCTTGCATTGCTACCTTGTCACCATGGATCACCACCTCCCTCCCTATGTATGGTAGGTGGATCTCCTGATGAATGGGTGAAGAGACATCCCTAAGTTATGCTAACCATGATCTCCCCAAGATCAGGTTAAACTCGAGCATCTCTTCGACCACGATGAACATTGCATTCATGGGGAATTGGTCCCCTGCCACGAAGTCCATGTGGACCGTGCCCTTCACCACAACTTGGGCCCCATTGAACGACCTCGGGCATGATGTCGTTGTGGGTTTGATCTGGTCGAACAAGCCCAACTTGTCCACAATAGGAAAAGGGATGACATTCGTGGCAACCCCACCATCAACGTGTACACTTCAGATTCGGTGTTGGCTGACCCAAATTCTGATGACTAGGGGTGCTGTAGTTACTTGGCCCCTTTTGGGATCTTCCCTAATGGAGTCATCATAGAAAGTTAGTTGGGATAGTTTTGGCCCTGCACGTGCGAAGGGAAGCATGACCAAGTGGATCGCTTCCTCTTCCGCTGGCATGTCTTCGTTGACCGGAATCACCATCAACATGTGGATCAGAGCCTCACGGTGCGGGATGGATGTCATGATTAAGTTGTACAAGCTCAACGTAGTGTTCTTTTGTTTCAGAGCTTGTTTAACCTAAGTGAGGGCATCCAAAAGGTCTTGGCCACCCCCTATTTACTGCCTTATTCCTCTTCTATTTGTCCCAGGAGATAAATTTCCTGAGGAGGGTGGTTTTGGATCTGGGTTCAGACCCTTTTTGGTGGGGCGATGTGAACTGTGTGGTTGTATCAATGTTCCTCCTTAGTGATGAGGGCATAGATGTAGGGGCAAAAACATAGGCTTGGAAATACCTGGGGCGATACTTCCCTTCAACGTCTCGCCCATGAAATGCACTTCTTGTTTTTTAGGATGAGAAGGTTGTTTAGCTGTCTTATGCGGGACAAGGGCTGTTGAAGGAGTTGGCCCCCTAATGAAAAATGGAGCTAATGATGTTAGCGGGTGGGATGATGTGGTTTTACTAATAGATGATGTGGGGGTGGATGCCTAGGTAGGGACCCTTAGGACAAACAGCTGCTGCGAGCTTCGGCTAGCTACTCATGGTGTTGGTGCACTATGCTGAGGCACGTAGACCACAAATGGTTGCTGGGGTAGCCTATGATCACTGTCAATGTCGATGGTGTTGATAACATAACTGACATTGTTGGAGTTGAGGGGATTTGTGTAGACGTGCAGAGATTGATTCTTAGGACGTACTGAGTTACTTTCATCCGACACTAGTTTTTCCTAATCAATCATCCTTTGGATGTCATCCTGCAATGCCAGACAGTAATCTGTACTGTGACCACACTGTTGGTGATAGTCACAGAACTGATCCAGCCTAAAACCCTTAGAAACTAGAGGATCATTAGGCAAGGCTAAGGAGGGGTTCCTAAGGAGCTCACAATAGCGCTGATGTTTCCTGATTCCCTCTTCTGACATCTACTTGTGTTGGATGTGCCCCATTGCCAGTAGCTACTTCAGAAGCTCTGAAGGCCTGAGAGGAAGTAGGGTATACTTGGAGCAATCTTTATGCTCAAAGCTTGTTTTGGGTTGTGTAGATGCCTCGGGTGGGGGTATGGCTGGTTGCAATACGTGGCCCTGCTTGGGCATGGGATTAGCTGTAGGTGCGACTGGTTTCTTATTGTTCTTGTTACCGTTGTTATTAGGTTTGGGCTTGGCTTTGGTCGCCACAGTGGCCACTGTGGCTATTGGGGCCTTACCCTTGTCCTTCTTTGTGAAGGTGTTCTTGTAAGCAACATAGGCTGGGTCTTTGCTCGCCTTGGCCGCATCCTGTATGCTCTTAGTCTGAGCGAAGGCTTGACTAAGAGTGTAAGGAGCGAGGTAGTATAGTTTGGACTTGATGAATTCATTCACTATGTCCTTAAAGAGGGTCAGCAAGTGGGCCTCCACGATGGGATCACGGATTTTATTAAGGGTTGCACTCCAACGCTGAATGAACTTTTGGACCGGCTCTAGAGGATCCTACTTCACGCTCATCAACTGATCCAACGTGATTTCTGGCTTCAAGTTATACTTGAAGCACGTCACGAACTGGGTTAGAAGCTCCTCTAGGGTTGAAATAGATGAGCGTGGTAGCACATGGTACCAATCCAAGGCTTTCCCAACTAGGAACATAGCAAAGACATGAATAATCATGTGCTGCCATTGTTGCAACAAAAGGGATTCAGACCTAAAGGTAACAAGATGTGCATTGAGATCTCCCTCCCCGTTGTATTTCGTGAAGTGTGGGAGGGACATCCCTGGGGGCAGCGTTAGTGCGGGGATGGTAGGGTTGATGGGGTCATCCTGGTAAAAGTCCATGACTTGTACTATATTAGAATCGATAGCCTTGAGGTGTTTTATTTTCTCAATGAGGATTTGGATGAGCTGGAATGCTTGGTCCAAACCCTGGGATAATGTAGATAGTTGGGGAACTGCCGGAGTAGCTCCAATCTATGGAATGGTGGGGGTGGTAGCATGACCCATAGGCGGTACCGTTGGGGTGGCCCTAGTGACTTTTGTTGCTTGTGGCATCCACCAACTGACGGGTGATGACATCGAAGCAACTACCGAGGGTTGCACCACGGGATAGACTATTTGTAGAACAGACCAGATCCCCGCGCTGGGCAGTATTATTTGTGACACTTGGTAGGTCTATTGGCAAATGTGGTGTGACATCTGCGGTGGTAGCGTAGTAGGGGGAATAGTGAATGGGGTCCACCATGTTGATAGGCCTAGGCCATTCGCTAATGGTGGGACAAACATAAATGCAGGAATGGAAGCGGAAGCTATGTATGGCTGTGAAGCCAGTGTGGTGTGCACATGTGATAGGGTAGTCGTGATTTGCGTGTGATGTGCTACAGGGATGGATTGATGAACGGTTTGTAAAGGAATAGTGGCTATAAACGAAATAGGTGAAATAAGTGAGAAAGGGCATTGATATGCCGAGGGGTTGACATGGATACCCATCACAGATGTGGTTGCGGGCTACGAAAATGTAGGCGTGATCATGAAGGGAGTGGCGACAGACAACGGGTTGGTCCAAAAGGACTGGGTAGGAGGGACGGTGACGAGGTTTGTTTGACCTCCCTTGTCAGATTGGGAATTGAGTTCCTCCTATCCATCCTGGAAGGCATCCTCATGGTTAGACGCTATGTCTTGTTGCTCCCTAAGTCTAGCCAACTGGATTAGCTAGTCTAGAAGCCATTGGTTGGTCTGTGTCAAAGGTATGGAAGCACCGGGAGTGGAAAAAAATTCCTTCCCATCATAGTAAGTGAACTCGAAGCTATGTTTTTCTTCGGGTTCATGCACATCCAAGGGTAGATTTTCTTGCACCTTTGCACAAAGGAAGTTGTAGCGTTCATGTTGCTAGGCCAAGCGCTTAGGTCCCTAGTTTTGGATCCTAAGGGATCGAGGTGTTTCCAGCATCAGGTTGAGTGGTTGTTCAGCACCAATGATTCTTTGAACCATGATGGGAACCTCAATGTTGAAGGTGTTATCAATGGTGCTCGAGAAATCCATCATTACATAGCTAAATAGTTTTTTTAAACAAACGCGAAAAGCAAGGAGATCAAAAAGCAATAAAAAAGGCTTTATGTTTTGTCGGACTCCAAAGAAATCATCAGAGTGACCAATCTGTACCACACAATGCGTAAACAACTGCAAAAGGGTGTCACATTTACGCTAGTGCGCGATAGGGTACAGAACGCATGCAAGACTACAATAAAAACAAGCAAGTCAACTGGTGATCGTAGGCTTTATGTCCTGCATGGTTCTAGAGGAACCGATGAAGTGACCGATCTGCACTGCACTATGTATAAACAACCACAAATGGGTGTCAATTTTACACTAATGTGTATTAGGGTGCAGAACACTTATAGGACTACCGTAGGCGTCACTAAAGGGCCCTCCTTCTAGCACCAAAAAATTGTAGTGATCAAAAATGTTAGCGATTGGAAAACATCGATAGGTCATTTGTCGTGATAGTCTTAACCCTGAATCCATGTGAGGGCCGTGCTGGATAAATGGAAATGGGAAGCCCTAAATGGTTTGGTCAATCAGACATGGACTATTTGGTGTTAATATAACATTTAGTAAATGAATAATTTGAAAACAAGAATTCTAGCGTAAAGTGATACTTTAAATGCAAAAGAAATAGAAAACAATGTAAAAATGCAATGATAAGCAAGAAAAAAAAGTAAATTATAGTTAAAAAAATGCACCGCTTCAGGAGTCAACAATGCAGAATTGAACAAAGTAACCAAGACATTTATAGTAAGAAAGATGTGTACTTGAACACGGGCTTAGGAGTCAACAATGTAGAATGCTATGAGGATAGTAGGAAAGAGAAGAACAAAATGCCAAATTGGAGTGTCAACTATTTACAGTGTCAAAAAAGGTATTTACAATGCTCAAGAATACAATGCTAACTTCTTGCTTGCTTGTTAACCAATTTCCTTGCCAACCATCTGAGAGACCTTTCGAGCATTGCTCATTGATGTATTTATAAGGTCAAGGGCATGTAAAAGATGCAATTTGGATGCCACATGCCTTGGGCCTATGTTGACTTGTCTATGCTGCATGGGCATGCATGACTGTTGGACGTGCATGCCCGTTGGATGAGCCTACCATGCCGTAATTGCAAACCTGCCACATTGTAATTGCATCGTCAGAGCTTGGAGATGTGTGCCAACAGTGCAATTAGGTGAAGTGCATTGATGTGGCATAACTATCTACTATGCCATGTCATGCTTTGTAGCATAGCGTGCGGTCATAGCATGGAAACTTGTTATGCTGTGCTACGCTATGCAGCATAGCATAGCGTAGCCATCAGTTCGAAGCAAAAACTTGCGTTGCATCCGGATACATGCGTTGGAAACCTTGGAAGTGTGCTAACTATTTATTACATATCTACTACGCTATGTAGCGTAGCATAGCATAGCAGCTAGCCTTAGTCACAAAAATGTTACCAATCTGCAAACTTTGCCTTTTACACTATGAAACTTGCAAACTTGCTGATCCTGCCCTTTGAGATGTCTTTCGTTATTGCTAAGTTTGCCACTTTCTGGTGAAGGAGCCATTGCTGAAGAACTTGGAGTCGAGCGAAGCAGCTATTTTTAAAGGTCAGAGGTACTAACTTAGTGCAACTAAAATCACTAAGTAATCCAAGCCTTCTTGTCTTGCTCTCTCTACGTTGTGCTATGCTGCATAGCGTGCCATAGCATAGCATCTTTTCTTGCAATAATTTGCAGTTAACTATTTGAACAACTGTCTCTCGAAGCCTGCTAGGCTATATAGCATGGCATAGCGTAGCAAACTCCTTAACTAGAAAACTTGCCAAACTATTTTATCCATTTTGAGCACCATCGACAACTCTCTACATTGCTTCTATGTAGGCTATTACCCAGACAAAGTACCCAGCTAGAAAACTTGCCAAATTGAACAGCCTCAACGCGAAACATCCACTTCTTGCTGAAGTTTCATGACACTACCTACATTGTAAAGACCCAATGAAGCAAGGATGCCCTAAAAATTTAGGGTGTTTCAACTGCACCCTTAAAGATGGCCAACAAGTGGGCCTCCATTATGGGCTCGCAGATTTCGTTAAGGGTCACGCTCTAGCATTGGATGAACTTTTGGACTGATTCCAGTGGGTCTTGTTTCACGCTCATCAACTAATCTAGCATGACCTCTTTTCTCAAGTTGTACTAGAAATGCATCACGAACTGGATCAGAAACTCCTCTAGGGTTGATATGAAGGAGCGTGGAAGTGCGCAGTACCAATCCAGGGCTTTTCCAGTCAAATACATGGCAAAGACTTAGATGATCGTGTGTGGCCATTACTGTAGAAGAAGGAACGCTAACCTAAATGTAACAAGGTGTGCATTGGGATTCCCTTCCCCATTGTATTTTGTAAAATGGGGAAGCGACATCCCTGGCAGTAACATTAATGCAGTGACTTCTGAGTTGATGGGATCATCTTGGTAGAAGTCTATGACTTGAACTGTATTAGACCCGATAGCTTTGAGGCGTTTTATTTCCTCAGTAAGGGTCTGGATAAGCTGGAACACTTTATCCAGACCTAGAGATGATGCAAATGTTTGGGGAACTACTAGGGCATCTCCCATCTATGGAGTAGTAGGGGCAGCAATGTGACCCATTGATGGTGTTGTTGGGGTGGCCCCTATGAACTGTGTTGCTAGCACTGTCCACCACCTGGTAGGTGGTGCTGTCAGAGCAGTAGCCACGGGTTATGCTAAGGGATGGGCTGCTTGTGGGGCCAATGGGATAGACCAAAGTGCCATGCTAGGTTGTACCATTTGCAAGGCTTGGTAGGTTTGATGGCCAATGCAACAGGACATCTACGAGGGTAGCGTAGCAGGAGGAGAAGTAAATGGGGTCTACCACATGGATGGGCTTGGGTCTGCCACCGATGGTGGGGTAGGTGTAAACATAGGAATAGATGTGGAAGCTGCACATGACTGTGAGATAGGTATTGTATGAATGTGTGGTAGGGTAGCTGTGATTGGTGTATATTGCGAAGCAAAAAAGGATTGGTGAAAAGTCACCAGAGGAGTAGTGACCAGGGTTGAAACAAGGGCATGGGCATGTCGATGCCCCAAAGGAATGGTATGGATATCCATTATCGATGAAATCATGATTTGCGATGGTGCATATGTGATCATGAAAGGAGAAGTGGTATGGAGCAGCTTTGTCCAAAAGGAAAGGGTGTGAGGAATGGAGGAAGGGTTGGTTTGGCCCCCCCTCATCAGATTGGGAATCTAGTTCCTCAGGTCCATCCTAGAAAGTCTCATCATGGTGAGACATTATGTCTTGCAGCTCCCTAGGCCTAAGGACCTAGATCAGTTAGTCTAGAAGCCATTAGTTCATTTGTGTTAAGCTGATAGAAATGCCAGGAGTGGGAATAAATTTCTTCCCGTTATAGTAAGCGAACTTGAAGCTATGTTTTTCTTCAAGTTCTTGTGCATCTAATGGTAGGTTTGCCTGCACTTTAGCACAGAGAAAGTTGTATCACGCGTGTTGTTGGACGAAGCCCTCAGGTCCTTGGTTTTGGATCCTCAGGGATCGACGTGGCCCCTGCGCCAGGCTAAGTGGTTGTTCGACACCTGTAATTCCTTGAACCATGAAGGGAACCTCAACATTAGAGGTGTTAGCAATAGTGCTTGGTGAATTCATTATCACAAAGCTAAATGAGATTGCAAAAGAGGAATACGCAAAGATCGAGAAGCAATCAAAAGCTTTATGTCTTGCTAGATTCCAAAGGAACCATTAGAGTGACTGATCTATACCACACGATGCGTATACAACTGCAAAAGGGTATCATGTTTATGCTAGTGTGTGACAGGGTACATAACGTGTGCAAGACTACCACGAAACAAGTGGGTCAAATGGCAATATGAGCCTTTATGTCCTGCAGGGTTCCAAAGAAACCACCAAAGCAACTGATCTACACCACATGATCCATAAACAATCACAAAGGGTGTCAAGTTTATGCTAGTACGTGTCAGGGTGCAGAATGCTTACAAGACTACCATAAAACATGGAAAAGGCACCAAAAGGCCCTCCTAGGGCCAAAAAACTGTAACGACAAAAAATGTCAATGGCTAGAAACACCGATAGGTCATTGGTTGGACAGTCTTAACCCCAGATTCACGTGAGGTCCATGCTAGATAAAATGAAAATGGGGTGCCCTAAATAGTCTGGTCAATTAGACAGGGACTTAATCGATGTCATTAAACCTTTTGCAAACGTGTAATTTGAAAATAATATTTATAACGTAAAATAATAATTATTATATGCGAAGAACAAAAACAATGTAAAGTGCAATGACAAACAAGAGAATAAAGTAAGCTTGAGTTAAGAAGTGCACCACCTCAAGACTATGACTTTACTTTGTCAAAGTGGATACAATTGGTTGCATGACGCTGGGAAGCACAGAGATCCCAAAAGTAACCAAGATTTTCAAAAGCAAGCCAATTGTGTGCTCGAACATGGTTTCAAGAGCTAACAATGCAAATTTCTACAAAGGCAATAGAAAGGAGCTAACAAAATGCCAAATGGGAATGCCCACTATTTGATTTTGTCAACTCGCGAATGTTTATAATGCTCAAGATTGCCAATGCTTCTCAAGTTTGCCAACCACATTTTTTCTGCCTAACTTTTTGCCAACCAACTTCAATTTTTTCCAACCCTTTGAGGTTCACTCGTCGGGGTATTTATAGGGCTAGGAGCACACGAGAAATGCAGTTTGGACACCACGTGCCTTGGAGCCACAAGATGTTGATGTGTCCATGCTGCATGGACATGTAAAGTTGATTGATTGATGAGCTTGCCATGTTGCAATCATGCTGTCAAAATTGGATATGCTGGGACTAACTGTGTCGATGATGTAGATAAGGAGTGAAGTGCATTGATGTAGTGTAGCCACCTGCTACGCTGTGTAGCATAGCCTGTTATCGTAGCGTAGCTGCTTGCTACACTGTGCTATGCCCAACCATCTGCTATGTTGTGCTACACTATGGAGTGTAGTGTGTTAGCATAGCGTAGCTACTTACTATGTTGTGGTACGCTGTGTAGCATAGCATAGTGTCGCCACCAGTTCGAGGAAGAAAATTGCTTTGGAGTTGATTGCAAGCGCTAGAAGCCTTTGAAGTATGTTGGCTACTTTTGCATGTTTGCTACGCTATGCTACACTATGTAGCATAGCATAGCATAGCAACTGGCCTTAACTACGATTCCCATTGCAAACATTTGTAGATCATGCTGACAATCTGCAACCTTTTCTCTTTGTGATGTGAATTTTGCGAACTTGCTGATCCTGCATTCTGAGATGCCCTTTGTCATTCTTGCATTATCGCTACATTGTGCTATGCTGCGTAGCATAGCATAGCGTAGCAGCCAACATAGCTTGCTCTTTTGCTTAATCTGCTACTTTTCTAGTGAAAGGAGCTTTGCCAAAGGACTTGAAGCCAAGTGAAGCAACTAGTTTTGAAAGGTTGGAGATGATTGCAAGTGAAATCACTAAGCAAGTTGGGCCTTTCTATGTTGCTTTTGCTATGTTGTGCTACGCTGCATAGCGTAGCACTTTGTCCTGCAACTATCTTCTGAGGCATGATACGCTCTGTAATGTAGTGTAGCGTAGCAAACCTCTTAACTAGAAAACTTGCTGAACTGTTTTGCATAGCATGAGCACCGTCGACAACCCCACATATTGTTTCTGCGTAGACTATCAGCTGGATGAACTACCTAGGTGGGTAGGCCGAAGAGTCCGTTGGGCTTGTCAACATTGGACGTAGAAAATTTTTCGAACTGGATAGTCTAAACTCAGAGCATCCATTTCTTGTCAAAGTGTCATGACACTGCAATTGTGGAAATTCTTTGCTTGAATTTTGGGACCCTAGTGAAGCAAGAGGATCTTAAAATTTTAGGGTGTTTCAAACCTAAACATTTCAAAATTCATAATAGCAAACACATATTCAAGATTAGTTTGTTTCATAATCATTGAGTTTATTTGGATGGTATCTGGGCCTTTGTATTGCCAAAAACCAACAATCACCTAAAACCTTTTTGAAGAACACCTTTGCATCCTATGATCCCAAAGCCACAAGAATGGAGGTGTCCAAGCATTGGCAATCCCAAATGGCCTCTAACATGTTTGAAAGGTAGCACCTATAAAATGAGTTTCATTATCAAAAATAAGTTCCCTTAGCATGTCAAATTTTTTTACCAAATGTTTTTGTACAAACTGTGCCATCATAGAAGATGAATAGTTACTGATGGTAGTAGCCTTGGCCCATTTGGTATAGTAGTCAATTTCTACAATGATGTATGCCTTTTCATTGGACATGGGGTTTATGGATCCCTTCAATTCAATAACCCAAAGATCAAAAGGATCTAGTGGTTGGATCCACTATTGGGGTCCTTCCATCCATATGGTCATCCCTCAATCTCCTTAGCAACATTTACATGAATAGGAAAACTGATGGATGTTCCTAAAGATTATTGGCCAATAATATCTTGCCATAAGGATTTTTATGATCATCCTTCTCCCTACATAATGGCCTCCATAAGGATATTCAAAAATATCATGGAGAATTCAAAGTTGATCATCATTGGTCACATACCATCATACTAAGCCATTAGCATAAACCTTGTAAAGATTATCTTTGATTTCCATGTAATGCTTGGCTTGGTGAAGAAATTGTTGTTTCTTCTTGCTATCTCATTCTTGCAACATCTTCTAAGTGAGTAGATAGAAGAGGAATTTTTTGTACCAAATGGGACCTTTAGGACTTTACACCTCAATGACTTTTGAAATGAGAAGTTCATATGAGAATTGATCGAATAATGGCTACTCATCCTCTTTGTTGTCCCATCGTAAGCAAGATAAGTGATCAACAACCATTTTCTTAGTATCCTTTCTATCCACCATTATGAGATCAAACTACTATAGAATTACAAGTCATAGTATGATATGGGGACTCACTATTAGTTTATTCATGATGGACCTAATGGCACTAGGGTTAATGTGCACAAAAGTTTAATATCCAAGAACATAGTGCCTATATTTTTCTAAGGCATACACCATCAACATTAGCTCCTTTTCTATGGTGGTGTAGTTCAATTGTTCCCCCACACTACTTCGACTTGCCTAATGGATATAATAAGGATATTTTTTATCATATAATTATATAAGCATGACCTCCGAAAGCATAATTGGATGCATCTATCATGATGTGAAATGATTTGGACCAATCAAGAGCACATAGAATTGGATTTTCAATGAGCTTCTATTTTAATTTCTGGAATGTTTCCTTGGTCTAATTGAATGATGAATCCTTCTTTGTGAGCTCATCCAAAATCTTAGAAAATTTTGAGAAGCTTTCAATGAAGCATCAATAATAACCAATGTGTCCAAGGAATAACCTTACATCTTTCACCATTTCAGGCTCCCTAGTTATTCCTTGGACGACTTCTATCTTTTTCAGATCCACCTTGATTCATTTTTTTGAAACTCTGTGTCCCAAAACTATGCCTTCTTAGGCCATCAAATGGAGTTTTTGCTAGTTGAGCTTTAAGTTTGTCTCCACACATCATTGAAGTACTAGCCCAAGATTATCCAAGGCTTGCTTAAATGTGGTATCATAGGTAGAGTAGTCATCCATAAAGACTTCTATTCCACTACTAATTTACTACTCAAATATGTTAAGAATCAAATTTTGGAATGTAGTAGGAGCATTATATAGGCCAAACGACATATTTTTCTATGCAAAAGTTCCTCAACGACTTGTCAATATGATTTTGGCCTACTTCTTTGGTGCTATCTGAATTTGGTTGTAGTCACTATAATCATCCAAAAAGTAGTAATAGCAATGTCCTATTATGATGTCCAACACTTGGTCAACAAATGGTAATAGAAAATTATCCTTGAAAGTTACCATGTTCAATAGCCAAAAATCTATGTAGATCCTTCACTTTTCCTCTTTCTTGGGTATAATTATGAGTGGGCTAACCCATTTTATATCCATAATTGAATAGACAAAACTAGCCTTAAGGAGTTGTTCAACCTCCTCCTTAACAACTTGCTTATGTTTAGGATTCAATCTTCTATGTGACTACTTCTTAAACTTGACGAAAGGGTCTATATAAACATAGTGCTAGCATATCCATATATGTATCCTAGTATGTTCATGATATGACTAAGTAAAGATTTTCAATAATTTTTTACCACCTTCATTAGTTTCTATTTTTGATCTAGAGTAAGGTTGGCATTGATAATTGACAACTTTCAATTGTTGAAAAAAGTAAATTCCATAGTTACTTGTAAGGTTCTTAGTTTAAAGGGCTTCTACTAACAATATTAGGTATTTCTAACTCTCCAAAATTCTTGTCACTTTATGTATGGAAGAGTTTAGGATGAAGTTGCTCCATTTCATTCATGTTCTTAATATAGACAATCATGAGGCTTTTCAATGATTCTATGTATATGGTAGATTCAACTTGATGATCTATTGTCTACCACTAGTTATCTTCTTACTTGGTGGCTACTGCATACAAACACTTTTGAATAATTGTTATTTTGGCATATTGAATGCATGCTTGGATTGATGTACCCTTCACCATCCATATTCTTTGCATCCAATGGCATCTTAAGTTGTTGTATGCGATGCATGGAATCCTCTTCTTCTCTATATTGTTAAATTCATTTTCCTTGGATATTTCCAAGGAAAGGTCCTAGATCCCTATTTTAGCATCAATAGTACTTAGCCATGGCCTTCCCATAAAAATAGGGAAGTCTCCTTTACAATTCTTCACATGAATTATAAGGAAATCATTAGGATAGGATCACCCATAAATGATGGTCACAATGCCCTATACTAATCTCAAATGAATAGCGATGGACTAATCTACTAGATCTAATCTAATATTACTCTTTTTAAGAGAATGTCAGTTCCATGTCTTAAACATTTCTTGGGAGATTAGGTTCACCTTAGAACTTGAATCCAAGAGAGCATTACATGGATCATTCCCTAAAATTTACAAATAAATGAGGGGACTCCTAGTATTAGATCAGTTTTTGCGAAGGTGGAAAGCCTTTATCTACTCTATGAATTTGTGGATCAACATAACAATATGGAAATTGAAGGTCTTTTATTTTAAAGGTAGCTCAAGGGTACTTTTAGAGGTGGAGACAACAAGCTAAATAGCCATAGGTTCTTGCAAGGATTTTGTGGGGCTATTTGTTCTAAACAATAGTCTCTTATGAGGTTTTGGTTTAAAACCACTTGAATGAATATCTAACTGTAAATTTACTACCCTTATAATATATCTCTATTGTGGCTATTGTAGAATTTCACCCTACATGGATGGAGTAGGTGGTAAGGGTTTGGTTGTGGCCAGTGTAGTAGCTACTGAGGAATATGGAGGATAGAAAGGGAAAGAAGACTCCTCCTTCGAGAAGATGCTTTGTAATATTCTAGAGTGTAGTAGTGGTGAGATAAGAAAGCATGATTCAATGAATCATGAGGGGATATAGAATGTTGGATGTAATGTCCATAAGGATCTAGTTGTCTATAAGGATACTGTTTCCACAATGATGGCATCCCCCATAACTATGAGTGTTGCCACTATTAATACTAATCCTAAGGTATAGGAGGTACTCCACTTGGATAATACATTGGTTGGTGAAACTATTGCCTATAGTTTCTTTGTGGTTAAGATAACTACTTGGGTATTTTCCATTTTGTAAATTTGGAATTTATTGTATACATTCTAGATTCTTACAAATACAACAACACCACGTAACATCCCTTAGGATGCTCATATTGGTAGATTTTATAGCCATCATCATCTATTTTAGAATCTACAACCCCTTTAACTACTATAGCTTTATCCTTTTTCTAATAATAATCCTTTTCTATATCCTTCTTTCTCATTCTTTCTTAACCACTACTCACTTGGTCTATTCTTTCCTTTACAATTTTTAGAGCTGCTTGGAACTTCTCATCTAAGGAGTCCCACATTTTATCCATCTTACTTGATATCTTAGTGATAGATTTTTGTATCAATAAGGTCTTTCTTTGCATTATTTCATTAAGTGGTGTCTTTGCCTAAACCACTAAAATGCATCTCCCTTTTTGTGAATAGAGGGATATCTATTATACTCTTCTATACTTTCAAGCATTTTAGCTCTCCTTCTTCTTTGGCCTTTTGGTCTATCAACCTTTGAATCTAATGGACTCGCATCTTAGAAAGTCTTCCTTGGGCATAGACCTCAAGGGTTTTCCTTATCTTGTTTCTGAGCCCATATACAATATGATGAAGCTATTCTCCTTGGGAGTATCCATGGCTTGGACATCGATGCAACATAAAGTAGTATCTACGTAGGGCTACATCTAAGGACTCATGATTTTCCTTCATTCTTGCATCTGTCTCCACAAGTTAGATACTTTGAATTACATTTGGTATTTTTCATTGAAGAGTTTAAACATAGTACTTCCTTGACAAATGAATTTCAATTCCAAGGACTAGTACCAACTTTCTACTTCTTTGATGAGCATCCTTAGGAATAATTTTATCTTCTTCCATTCATTCTCTATGTTTTGCAAGAAATAGCCATATGAAAGCCTTTGAGATAATTTTGAGGATCTAAGTTATATCCTCCTTCAAATCTGGGAATATTTTTCATATCCAACCTTTCAATTCTCTATCTTTTTTATGCATTATTAAAATCCTTTTGGCCTCTAAAATGTTAAGCATATTTTTAGTAGCCAGTAGAGGCTCATCATAGTCATGATGATCACTATGATTCCTTTCATGGCCATGATATCTATGATGAGTCCTACTATGTTGTCACTCCCTATGATGTTCCTCTCCCCCTTGTGATTATCTTTGCCCGTAGTCTTGATCATCTTTATGGGATCTACATTTAGATCTATGTTTTCATTCACCTCCATCCTAGTCTCAGCTATTTCTCCTATTTCCTTAACTCCTATTCCTCCTCTTAGAGGTGGTGAAGACAAAGAGGATGATGATGATAATGAAGGAGAACTAGGGAAAAAATGCTTGCTAGTTCCTCTCATTTGATCCCTACCCAAATCATTGTTGTTGTCATTATTTTTCTTTTGATGATTGTCCTTGATCTTAGATGAATGACTAGGACTTTTGTCTTTTTAGGCTTCCTAGTCATGAGACCCAATTTTTCCATCACCAATGTTCTTCATAGTTGACTATAACCTTTGTTTAAGGGCCTCCTTATCATAGAAAAGAAGAGAATCTATGTATCAGAATTATCTAAAAAAGAAGTGCTTACCCTCTTTGTGCTATTGCAAGAATAAATGTATTAGGGTCCTTTTGCTCTTAGAAGCTCATATCACACTTCTGTGTATCAATCTTTGCTTCTTTGGGCATTGGTGAGCTAATAGTCTTTGTAGGTGTAGTCTTGGACTTTGTATTCTAAATTAAGTATAATGATGCCTAGCTTGATGAGATTGATCATCAACATGGCAAGAATAGATCAATCTGGAGGCAACAAAATGTTTCTTTACATGTCCTTCTACAGCATTTGTTCATCTTGATGAAGGATGAAAGTGAACCCCTGATTATAGAGATTTGGATGAGAATAGATAACCTTCAATTATTGGAACTTCTTTGATGTCCCCTATTATTGATTGGATTCACTACTATGTGCTAGAGATTCTTCCTTGTGAGAAGAAGGCATACTAATGTCAAGTAATTAGTATGTCTTAATATTTCTAACTATGTCTCTATATGAGTCATAGTTTACTCCTAATTAGCACACTTATTTAATCTAGGAGTTCTTAGCAACAATGCCAATGATGAGTAGTGTGTATATCCTACATACAACCATACAAAACACAAGCATGCATTAGCAATCTAGTATAATTCCATGGACTCTAGTTTCTAAGTTTCTTATAGTCTTATATTGTGAAGGGTTGTATGATCATTTTCTTCCTAACTCACACTTGTGCTATTAGTTTGTATGGTTAAATATGAGGTAAGACATATGATATATATATTTTATAAGTACTTATATATATATATATTCTTCTAAGGTTAGGTGAGTAAAATAACATTTAAGAATTAACTATTTAACAACTTAGCTATTCTAGTCACTAACTATTCTAACATAAGTATCCATCCTGACCTTCCACATACATCTTGAACTAGTATCAATTCTACTAGGTTCCCAAGTGGCAATTACTAGGTGTACCAAATGGCAACTACTAGAATTATTAAGTGCAATATGTTATGTTCAAAGTGGTTATACTTATGTGTTTAGGATTAAGTACATTAATTAACTAGAGCCATGAGTGTAAATTACATTAAAAGTAAAGTACAAATAATAAATATTAAACTATTCCAAATGCTACAATGAATATCAAAAATCTTAACATTATTTTCATTCACGCTAATGCATTTAGGTACATGACATTTGAATAAATCTTTGTACAATCTCTTTAATTCATATTGTAGGTACTCAAAGAGTAAGTATGCTAACTTTAGAGAAACGAAACTATAAGGGCTTCACTATGCTATGGACCTAAGGTTCCATAAATGAACTTGGTGCATGAATTTATAGAGGTTTCACCTATGTCAATGTTAATAAATCTACATTGATGCATGTCACTATGCATTGATGGTGATACATTAACAAGGCTACGTCGATGCATGCCCATCAATGTAAACTACCATATGATGACTCATCAATTAAGTTTGCATATGTTGTTCTCTTTTCCTTTGATAACATGACCTTGGGGTTGTTAGATATATACTTCTTGTTTGATGTATCCATTAAAAATGTTGAGTTAACATCTATTTATTAAACCTTTAGATCCTTATGTATTGTTATGAAGAGAATGAGCTTGATGGTTTCAAATCTAGCCACTAGTGCAAAGATTTATTCATAGTTAATATGTTTCTTTTGATTGAATCCTCTTAACACAAATATTTCTTTATGCATTGTGACTTCTCATTTATCATGGTAATTTATTTTATATACCCACTAACAATCAATAATGTTTTCATCTATTGATTTGTCCACTAATTCTCATGTGTTATTTCTTAGGATGGCATTGTACACTTTATCCATGCCTTCTTTCTAGACTTTTAATTTCATGGCTTCATTAACATTAGTTAATTCACTTGAGACTACTAAATATGCCATATTTTTAATATTATGAGATCTTGTATTTTTTATTCGAAAGTTTATGTCTAACATTTAAGTGTGAGGACAGTCTCTTTGAACCCAAAGTTTTGAACTTTCTTAGATGTCTGTTTTTTCTTGCTATTTGAAAATGTCACTTGTACTAAACTTTATCTCATCAAATATATCATTTCTTGAAATTGCTATTTTTTATTCATTGGATCATAGTAACTACATCAACTGGTGTGAGAATTATAATCAAGATAAATGCATTTATTTCCTTTATCTTCAAATTTATCAAAGAATTATTTTTGGTTCTTTACATAGTAATGACACCCAAAGATTATCATATGACTCAAGCTAAAAAATCAGTTATATAAAACTTCATATGGAGTTACTTCTTTGCTACTTTTGGTGATGATTTGATTAGAAATGTAACAATTAGCTATGATAGTTGTACTTCAATATTCTTTTTCTTAACTTCATCTTTGTTAAGGATTTGATTAGCTTATCTCATGAGAACATGCTTTTCTTGAGTAGTATGATTACTTATGATGTCTCCTTTATCATTGAGATAGTCACATGCAAGATAATATATTATGTTATTCAAGGCTTTGATTTTCATAATTTCTTCATCATTGGGTTTGTTGATAATGCAAAAATTGCTCTTGAAATTGATATTATTTTCTCCATTAGAGACTTGTCCAATAGAGATGAAAGGATTGAAAT
>MNCI01026513.1:135800-154258 GCA_015680685.1 Gnetum montanum
CCTATGATGAACCATTGCTTACTACAAGGAATATGATCAAGATTCATAAGATAGTATATATCCCCAGTACACATTAGATGAAGTGTAACTTGTTTCCTAAGATGCTCATAAAGGAAGCTAAAAGTTAGTACTAGTTCTTGAAATTAGAAGACATTTGCAGATAAAATACAATGCTAAAAATATTCAATGATAAGTATCAACAAACTTCAGGATGTTCAATTTGAGGAAACATCTTCCATGGTGGAAAAAAGATAACAATGAATTCCTTGTTGTAGTTTTAGAAAGATACTATTTGTTGCTACACCAATGCCCATGCCATACGTTTTCTTATAGGGAGAAACTTCACCATATCATAGATGGGCTTAGAAACAAAACTAGGAAGATTCTTGGGGTTTATGTCCAAGGAAGACTATTAGAAATGAGGGCTCATTATACCCAAAATCTTAATAACTAGGCAAAAAAAGAAAAAAGAAGAGTTAAGTAAAAGAGAGAGTATAGAGGAGTATAATAGAGACTCATCTATCCAAGGAAAGAAGGTTTATCTTTTTGAACTGAAGGAGGATGTACTATTAGAGGAGGTTGTACAAAGAAATAACATGCCAATACAAAAATTTTTCATTGAAATTTCAGCCAAGATAGAAAAGATTTAAGAGCCTCTCAATAAGAAGTTTCAAACCTCACTAAAGATTATGGAAAAGAAAAAAAATAAGAAAGATCTAAGAACAAAGATAGAAGATGGAAAAGAGACACAGAAAGGGACAATTATCATAAAAAAAGATAAAACTACAGTAGTATAAGGAGTTATAAATTCTAATTCAAAGGATAAAGGATGTGATATATGCTAATAAAAAAATTTGAAGTATTATTACTTGATTTTGTCATACTTATAAGAGTCTAGGGTATATGCCTTAAATTCAAAATTCATCAAAAGGTAAGAACCCAAGAAGTTGCATTCTCCTCAACATAACTACAAGTAGTCATTCCATTAGTAATAGTACTATCTAAGTGGAATTACATCTCAACCTCATGACTACTATTAGCTATGGCATAACTTGTTGTTATGGGTGATGGCACCACCAATGCATTAGTATCCTTAGCAACAATCAGATCCTTATGAATATTATGTCCAATAGTTGGTGTTACCAATTGTCTCAATTATCCACATATCTTTCCATAATTACTATTCTTCTGAATATCATAAACCTACCACTCCATGAGTTGAATTTCTCTCCATACATACTCCTCACCATTTGCAATACCATGCACATCATACCTTTCCTCTTATGCTACCTGCAATACCTATACAAGGTGAACTATGTTCATAGCCTTAGCAAAAGAATGCCAGATTGCTTGTAGACTTGTAAGTGGATGATAATTAAAGTGGTTCCAAGTCTAAACCTAAGAAGAAAATTCATCCAAACCATTGTAAATGTTTGTGGATACAAAATTCTCTTAAATTATCCAAGGAAATCCTACTAAGCCATCTTCAAACTAGTAACATCAAACCAATTAAATTATCATATTAACCCATGATATGATAAATTTGATAAAGGAAGGAGACCTTCCTAGAAAAAAATTGATCTTATAAATCCGCTGATCTATTTACATTTTGCAAGAAATAACTTGTGAAAGACATTGTTAGACTCAAGTTCTAGTGTGTATTTCATTTTCCAAGAAATGTATAAGACATGAATCCAAACTTTAGTTAAAAATGTAATATAATGTCAGAGCTTATAAGCCAATCCATTATTATTCCATTATAATTTATAGAGAACATTGTGACTACTATTAATGATTGGTCATATTTGTTAGACTTCTTGGAGATCCATATGGATAATTATAAGGTGACTTCCTATTGACCATTTGGTATGTCAAAATCTTATAGAAAATGGAGAACAAAGGATATTTTTGTGATTGTTGTGTTTATAGAAGCAAGAGTATAAAACTTAACAACTCACCAGAAAAGTCAAGATCATAAGCACTCAAGGGAGCATGGATGAATATGAAGAATTCAAGCAAAATGTGTCTATTATGATGATTATTTTTGAGGATGATTCCTAGATGTTTTGTCATATTTTGGAGTTTTTTTGGCTCATTTTGATGAGTTTATGAGGTTATAGGATTTATGGGGACTTGGTTGGAGGCATCTAGAGGTTCTGCCATCAAAATGAGAAGTTTTATTTTTGCAGCCTATAGAAGAGATGTCTTCTCAAAGATGTCTCCCTTATGAAGAATACATCTCTGCTGAATGAAAGTCTAATGCAAAAACTCTCAATCTCGAAGAAGACATCTCCAATGACTATTATATAGCCATTGCATGAACTCTTAGGTGATTTCAAAAACATCTAGGCTATAAGAAAACTTCATTCTATTGAAAAATGAGTAAGTATTATGAACTATCAAGTGTCAACATTAAGAAATCATTATATACATCATTCCATTATTCTTGTATGTCATTGTACTATCTTTTGTATTCTTGTAAGTAGTCGAAGTGTGTTGTACCTCAAAGTACAAGGATTAGCAAAATTAGTTGGATCCTTTCCTTGTAATTTTTATTTCTCTTTTTCTACCCTATAGGGTTGATGTGCTTCTTGTGGGAAGGCATTGTTCTTGAACTTGTCAGGATCTTGCAAGATTGAGTGTTGGTGTAGCACCACAAAACCTTGGAGAAAAGCTTAAGTTGTAAAGGTTGTGGGTTCCTAGAAACCATATTCTAAGCTTGTCAGGACCTTGCAAGGTTGAGTGGATTCATGATGTCAAATCACTTTGAAGTGAATCTTAGAGCTTGTGTAGGGTATGGTGCCCTTCAAACCAAATTTTGAGCTTGTTGGGACCTTGTGGGGTTGAGAGATCTTGCAATAATGAAACTCTCTATAGCGAAGCTCAAATATTGTGAAGGTTATGATGTCATCCAAATCGTATTCTCAAAGAAACAAAGTCCAGAGGTGTGAAAGTGAGCTATCCTCTGAGTGTGGAGTATCCAAGTTGAGGAACCACATAAAATTTAATGTGCTTTTAGCTGAGTAATTTTTATTTTGGGAAACTTATTCATCCCTTCCTTCTAAGTTCAATGATCCTCAAGTGGTATTGGATCCTGGTACTCTTCTTTGTCATTAGCTTGAAGAGTGAACAATGGAGGGAACATCTTATACACAGCTACCCATGATCAATGGATTCAACTTCAACTATTGGAAAGCTACGATGTAAGAATTCTTTTAATCTATGGAGTTCAAAGTTTGGAAGTCCATCCTTAAAGGCTACACTTTGCTTGTCGATAGCTCCATTAGAATCATCAAGCCCCACAACTAACATACACAAGAGAAGAAAGATAAGTTTATGTTTTACTCAAAGGCCAAAAATTATTTATATTGCACTTTGAATAACTATGAGTTTAATAGAGTATCTTCATCTAAAATGGCCAAAGAAATTTTGTAAACATTAGAGGCTACATATGAAAGAACCTCTATAGTTAAACAAACTAAGTTGATGGTTTTACAAAGTGAATATAATAAGCTAAAAATAAGAGAAGGTGAGAAAATAAAATATTACTTTAGTAAAGTGAATGATCTTGTTGTAGCTATTAGAGGCACTAGAAAAGATCTACTAGAAAATGATTTCATTATTAAAATGATCAAGACACTTTAGCTAGAGTTTAGATCAAAGGTCATGGCCATAGATAAAATCAAAGATTTTTTAACTATGAGATTTGAAGAGCTTCAAAGTTCTCTCATTGCTTATGAAATGAGTCTCATAAGTCAAGGATCTATCCAAGAAAAATCCATCACTCTAAAAACTACTTCTAAGAAGAAGGAGCTCAATGAACATGATGAGGGCAGCGAAGATGAGATTGCCTTTCTCTCAAGGAAGCTATAACAATTGATAGCAAGAAGAAGCAAGGGGTAAAATCAACAACGCTCCAACTTGTTCAAAGGTAAAGAAATAGGTAAAGTTTTTTTAAATTCTAATCTTGATTTCTCTTCTATGAAATGTTTGGTTTGTGGTGGTAGAGGCAATAGTAGTGTGCAGTTAAAGAACAAATGCAATGATGAGGAATTGAAAAGGACCAACTTCTCTACAAGTTGGAATGATGGTAAGTAGAGTGAAGAGGAAGTAGATGACTTTACCAAAGATTCTCAACTCATATGCATGGCTCTAATAGAGGAATATTTGCCTTAAGATTCAAATGATCTACAAGATAAACATGATGAAAGGTATAGTGAATTACACAAGAGGAGATTCTCATCCTTCATTACTTAATTATAAAGGTAAAGAAATTTTTGAATAAGAAACTTGATGTAGTTCACACTAAGTTAGAAAAGGAAATCTCAAACATAAGAGCTACGATTCAACAACTAACCNAGGCCTCATCAATTAGGCTTCATTAACTAGGCCTCATTGACACATGATTTGATGCATTGACATGGTCCTATCAAAGTTGTATCTATATTTGTCTATAAATACATGTTCATTCACTATGTTTATGGCATCTTTGTCATGGTTGTAGCAGAGCTCTTGTAGTTTTCTTATGTGAAAGTTAGAATATTTTTCTAAGTGCCTACAATAGGAGTCAAGAGTGTATGGATCTTTATTTGAGCATTGTTATACTTAAGCATAGTAGTGTGTGTAGCAATAAAGATGAGATTTTTGATAAACCTTGTAGCACTTTGAAATAGATTAATTATTTACTTAAGCATTTACTATTTTGTGCAATTTTCTTAAATGCTTCAAGTAATCAAATATTTAATTAAGATAAATTAAGCTAGGTTAAATAATGATTAATTAAGCACATAAGTATGACCACTTCAAGCATAAGCTTGATGCTTGGTAATTCCAATAATATTTAGCATTTGGTAACCTCGTAGTGTTAAACGTGTTCATGATGTGTACAGTAAGTGGGAATAGATACTTATGTTAGGATTAGTTAGGAGTATCTCATTACATTAAATTAGCAATTTAATTATTTTATTTTATAAATTATTCTCATCCTTAGGAAACTTAAAATAGAAAACATAAAAAATGATAAAAATCATATGCCTTAGTTGCACTTAACCATACCTTTGCATTTCATAAGTGTAATTGGGAAGAAAATTATTGCAATAGGTTAGTATAACTTCCTATAGATCAATGTACTTAGAAGGCTATAGGTCCATAAAGTTTGACTGAATTGTGCATGAACACTTAGTGATTCATTTGGTTTGGCATAAGGGTACTCGCTGCTCATTATTGGCACCATTACCACAGACTTGTAGTTTGATACATGCATTATCTAGGACTAAGTGAATATTATTTACAATTTTTGGATCAAATCATAAGGTCATAATCATTCAAAAATAATAATAAATACATAAAAATTAATCAAAATTATACTACAAGCACACTTGGAAATTACTTCTAACAAAAATGTCCTCTTCTTCTCCCAGGTATGTTGATTCTAAGTCAACAGTACCACAAGAATGCAAAGTGGTGTATACTCATCCTAATGAGTTTGTATCCAATTTTACTTACATCCTTCATCAGGATGAAAAAAATGTGGTGATGAGACATGGAAGGGAATGTTGTATTTCCATCTAATTTATTTATTCCTAAGATGTTGATTCAAATACTTATAAGGTTGGGCATCAAGAAGCTTCATAGAGAGTATGTTTTGGAAGATCATGACTTTTGTACTATTGTCCCACAAAGACACAACACAAATGAGATTGGCAATAGGAAAAGTGTTGTGAAGACATGAAGAGAAAATGGTTCACTAAATTTTTTTTCTTACTAGATAAAAAGGATAATAGGGAACTTCTTTCAAAGGATTCTCAAGATGTAGACTCTTCACCTCTTGACTTTAGTGAAGGGGAGCTCAACCCAAATCCTAAATCAATGATCAACAATCCAGGTTCTAGTAACAATGAGCCTGATAGTTGTGGGAGTTCTAAGAAAAGGAGTCAAATTAAAACTTAGATAAGCATAATGATCATCACTCTAAGGATTGTGGCTATGACAAGTGAAGGGGAAGTTGTAGATTTCACAATGGTGGCAATCCTCCTCCCTCTTCCCCCTCTTCATCTAGTTTAACTTCCTCCTCTAAATATAAGTAGAACCATAAAGAGTAAGATAATAATGATTATCAAAGAGACCACCATGAATGAAGGGATGGAAGAGGACATAATAGACATCATCAAGATAGTGATGATGAACCTCTAGTGGCCACTCAAAATATGCTCAACATCATAGAGGTTATCAAAATTCCTACCAGGCATGTAAAAGATAGCTAAATTAAGAGGCAAGACATGAACAATATCCCCAAATTTAAGGGGGGATATAACTTAGATCCTCAAATGCATTTACAAGCCTTTCATAATACCTATGCCTTAAAAAATATTGAAAATGATTAGCAAAATCTTAAGCTATTCCCCAAAATACTCATCAAGGAAGTAGAAAGCTAGTATCAATCTTTGGAACCAAAACTAATCCATCAATGGAGTACAATAATAGAAATGTTTAATTACAAGTATCAAACATACTCTAGAGTGTCAAACCTATGAAGGAAAACCCAAGGTTGGAAATAAGGAATACATGAGCCCTTGGATGCCACCATGGGTAGATATTATTCATTATTACACCGATGCCTTAGCCATGGTTACTCTCATCGGGAACAACTTTGTCATACCATAGATGGAATTTGCTTGGAAACATAGAGAATGCATGGGGTCTATGCCTAAGAAACGACTATTGAAATTAAGAGCTCCTTAGATACAAAGGCTAATAGAATATATATTAAAAGAGGAAGAAGAGTTGAGAAAATGAGAAAATAAAAAAAATATAATAGGGAGCCTTCCATTAGAAAGGAGGTCCACTTTTAGGATAGTGAGGAGGAATCATCCCTTGATGTGGTGGTGCAATGAACATCCTTGTTGATCCAAAAATATATGTCTAAAATTTTGGCCATGGTAGATAAAATGGGGGATTCATTAAATGAAAAATTCCAAACTACTTTAAAAATCATAAAAGAATCAAGAGATTAGAGTAGTGATCATGATCGTAGGAGGTAGAAAGAAGCTAAACGTGCCCATCAAAGGGCTAATGGTAAAGTTACTACAATAGAAAAAGTTGTGGAGACTAAATTGGATAATGATAGTGAGTGTGACATTTATCACTTTGAACATCCTAAGGAATGTTTTCCTATTGTGTCACACTTATAAGAATCTAGGATGTATACTCTGAATCCATGACTATCAAAAAGAAAAACACCCAGAAGAATACCTTATTCTCAAAGTAATCCCAGGCAATTCCACTAGCAACAATAATATTATCTAAATGAAAATCCACCACAATGATATGAGTGATAGTAGCAGTGGTAGCAACCATAGTCATGTGGGATGCTACCACCATGGTAGCAGTACCCATACAGGCAACCCGATCCATATGGGTACTATGTTTAGTAACCCCTATCTCCACATGACTATTCTAGTCATGTTTTTCCTTTCCAGTATTACTACCATCCTCCATAATATCATTGAACTCATTCTCCAACTCCTATAGGTGATCCCATATTCCATCCATATCCTCCTCATGCGTCTACACCTATTCCTCCATCCTCAACATAGTTATTGCCTATTCCATCCATGCAGGATGATCTTTTAGTCAAGCTATAACAATGTAATGCTACAAGGGTTCTTAATCTACAACCGATTAATCAACCAAAATATTCAAAACCTACATCTTGCAAATGATCATTCTTCCAACCCAACAACCCTCCTAAGCCCTCACAAACTCATGCATCTGGTCATCTTGCTCCTTCCTCATCCTCTGCAAGTCATTAAATCAAGAGCCCTTTAATCTAGATGCCTCCCAAGATCTACACTATTATGTTAACTCATGTATTATTTGAATGGATATGTGTTGGCAACCTTCCTAGGAAATTAGCCGATCCTGAAAGTCTAATTATCTATTTCCAAATTACTAGGAATTAACCATACAAAACTCTTCTGGATTCAGATTCTAATGTTAATCTGATTTTTCATGATATGTATACTATTGAGAATCCACCACCTCTCAAGAAACGTAATATAAAATTAGAATTGGTAGACCAATCCATCACTATTTCATTGGAAATGGTAGAAGATATTGTGACCACTATCTATGGGTGGTCTTATCCTATCAATTTCTTAGTACTCAAAGTTGAGAACTACAAGGGGGATTTTCCAATCATTATGGAAAGGGTATGGCTAAGTATGGTTGATGCAAAAATGAGCATTAGAGATCTTTCCCTATAAATTTCTATGGAAAATATATTCAGAAAGATTGAGAAGAAATGAGTCCCATGCATCATGTACAATGATATATGGTGCAACTACATGCAAAACCTCTAGTTCATGAAAATACCATCCATTTATACATACATGTAGTCTGAAAATGAGGTAGCTATTCAAAGATGACTTTATGTAGTAGCCACAAAATAGGAGGATACCCAGTTGCTAGCAGCTAATATTAGAAGTAGCACACTTTGCATGGATCCTACTGAGAGCCTAGCATATGCCTAAGTTAAAGGCATGGATGAACTGGACTAAGTTCATCACCTAATCTCTAATGATGCAAATCATGATTACTATTTTGGAGACTTGGAAATCCCTAGAAATTTTTAAAAAGAGGCCTTATAGTTGAAAATTCTACCTCCTAGCACGGAGTATTCATTTTTAAAAAATGGTAAGCCAATAATTGTTCATGCTAATCTTGCTCCTAAATAAAAGTAGATGCTATTGAGGGTGGTAAATAAATGGATAAAAATATTTGCTTAATCATATCATGAACTCACAAGGATTGATCCTAGGATATACTAGCATAATATCTACACTAATTTGGCCATGAAGCAAAAGAGACAGCTACAGTGACAATTGAAACCCAAATTGAAGTAGATCATTAAAGAGAAAATCAAATAACTCCTTAAGGAAGGGTTAGGCCACTTGTGATTATGCTAAAGAAAGATGGCAAGTGGTAGCTTTGCATTGACTTTCAACTATTGAATATGATAACATTCAAAGATCACTTTTCATTTCCATTTGTGGATTAGGTGGTGGATACTATATTTGAGCATTACTATTATAACTTTCTAAATGATTATAGTGGCTATAACCAAATCCAAATCGTGCTAGAGGATCAGGTCAAAACAACTTTCACTAGTACTTGAGGGACTTTTGCATATCAAAAAATGCCTTTTAATCTATGTAATGCTCCTACAACATTCCAACACTTATTCTTTAGTATTTTTTAGCAACAAATTGGTAGCGGGGTGGAAGTATTCAGGGATGACTTCTCCACCTATGATGCCGCCTTTGAGTTTAATTAGTAGAAGAGCTATCTAATGGTCTAGGAGTGCATTGGACTAGGGCACAAAATTTATTAGGCAAGGATTGAGGTGGACCCTAAAATGATAAGGGTCATATAAGAAATATCTAGCCAACCAAAAATCATTAAAGAGGTTTGGTCATTCTTTGGACACACTAGCTACTACTGATGTTTTATGGATAATTTCTCTAAGATCACAAAATCATTGGTCAAGCTTACAAAGAAAGATGATTCATTCATCTAGACCAAGGAATGCAAAAATGCATTCCAAAGCCTCAAGTAGAAGCTCATAGAGACTCCAATTCTACAAGCACCTAATTAGTCTAGACCATTTCATATTATGATAGATAAAACAAATTATGTCTTGGGAGCCATGCTTATGTAGTTGGATGACAAGAAATATCCATATTACATCCACTACACAAGTTGAAGCATTGTGGGTGCACAACTAAATTACACCACAATGTAGAAAGAACTAATTACTATGGTGTATGCTCTAGATAAGTTTAGACACTATATGCTTGGATAAAAGTGTTTTTCCACACTAATCATAGTGCCATTCCCTTCCTCATGAAGAAGCCAACAATGAGCCCTTATATCATACAGTGGTTAGTGATCTTGTAGCAGTTCAATCTTACAATGGTAGATCAAAAGGGGACTGAGAATGTGGTCTATGATCACTTGTGTTTATTATGATGGAATAACATAGAGGAGAAGATCCTACTCTCTAACCAATTTCCTGATGAACTCCTTTTTATAGGTGTAATAAATGAACAAGTGCTCAATGAACCAAAATGATGTGATGGAATCCTCACTTATCTTCTCACTCAAGAGATGCCACAAGATTTAGACTACAAGAAGAAACAACAGTTTCTTCATTAGGCCAAACACTTCATGGAAATCAATGGACACCTTTACAAGGTGTATGCTGATGGCTTAGTTTGTTGGTGTGTACCTAATGTTGATCAACTGCATGTTCTCTATGTTGCTCATGAGGGTCCTTGTGGGGGCCACTATGCTTGGAGATGCACTTCCATTAAGATCTTGATGGTAGGATATTATTGGCCAACCATCTTCAAGGATGTCCACCAATTTGTTTACTCTTGTGAACACTATCAACAAGATGGTGGGATGGTTGCTCAAATGGAGGAACCTTAATAGTCGATTCAACCATTAGAATCCTTCGACATTTGGGACATCAACTTCATGGATCCCATCATGCTTATGTCAAATGAAAAGGGGTACATAATAATCATCATTGATTACTACAAAAAATGGACAAAAGTGATAGTTTTCATCAACTGTATATCATCTACTACTATATGATTTGTATAACAAAATGTTGTAAGTAGGTTTGGAGTGCCACATGTACTAATTTCTAACAATGGAATCCATTTTACAAGTACTACCTTTTGCAAGCTTATGCAATGCTTGAGGGTTGAACATAAACTAACAACACCCTACCAACCCCAAGACAATGGTGAAGAAGAAGTTACTAATAGGGAGATCATAAAGATCCTAACAAGAACTATTAGCAAATAAAGGAGAGTCTAGAGAAAAAAACTAAATGATGCTCTATGGACATACCACTCAACATGAAAAATTCCTATAGGCTACTTTTCCTATGATCTGGTGTATGAAAAATTACAAACTCTACCTATCCAATTTGAGCTCTATACACTTTTGATAGCCTATGACTTGGACCTTGACCTTAGCCTAGCACAAAAAGAAATATTAATCAACTTGAATGTGCTAGATGAAAATCAATTGATAGCTGTATCCTTGAATGAAATGAAAAAGGCATTCAACAAAAAGTGTAATGACCTTAGAATACAGAAAGTAAAATTTCAGCCTAGAGACAAGGTCCTCTACTAGAACCCCATATACATACCTCAAAAGATAAAGTTCCAAACATTGTGTAAGGGGCCTTGTATTATCCATGAAACGTTTGCTTTTAGAATCATGTTAATCTACAAATGTGAGTCAAAAAAATAGTAGCTAGTCAACATGTAATAAGTAAAACATTTCCACCAACCTAAGCAAGCCAATGCAAAAAATGCATCATCAGATGGACAACCATGCTCAATTTTTCGGATCTTCTCCTTAAAACTTATTCATGGGGGAGATGGCCATCCATTCTAACCATTATAGTGACTTCTCATTTTTTCATCTTTTTGTTTTTCACATTTTTGTTTTGCATGTTGTTATTTTTACAAATTTTTGTTTTATGCCTTCTTTATCTTATACATTTTGTTTAATTTATTAATTTTTCAAATATTTTATAACATCATTAGTAGATTTCATATTTCTTGAATATGTTACAATTTCTTGTATATTTTATTTTATTTTGGTTTGATTTACTAATGATTTTTTCTAATAAAATGCCTTATTGTCAATAAGACACAGTGATGCTATAGTTGATTGCAAATGGTGGCTTGTACTTAACATTTTTAATTTCTAATTTCTAGTTTCTATTTTTGAATTTTTATGACTGATAACTAAGATAAAGTTCCTTTCTCATGAAATAAGCAGTGAGTCCACCATTCACAAACTCTATGGTTTACCTTGTTTTGGAAACATGAGGTCCCTTTTCATTAGTAAAACTGTAACAAACATGTGACCTTGATAGTTTTCAAACTTGGGAAGCATTAAAAGGTTTGAAAAGTGTGTAAATTCAAAGGTATTCAAAGCTCTTTGTACCTTCTACCATCTTGAGTGCAAGTGTGTTTCTCATGGATTTCTTAACGTTTTGTGTTGACCAATAACAGAATGTTTAATAAGTCTTTGTATGGTGTGGTTCCCATCTAGAAATTCATAAAAAATATATTAAAAAGAATAAAAATAAAAATAATGGTAATTTAAAGTACACCCCTTGGACATAATAAATGGGCTATAAGTACTGGTTATGAAACTAGAAAGACATGTTACCCATGCCTGAAGGTCCCCTCTAACTAAGGCCCTTTCTCACTTCCTACTTCTCTTTTCTTCTCTAAAAGGAATGGTGTTTGATCTATGGGAGAATTCTTGTGTCTATAAGGGATTTATTGATCTTAGAGTGGTTATGAAAAGTCACTAAACATGGTTGGTTTTAGTCTAGACTAAGGATGAACTCTATGAGGTCATTTAACCATGAATTCCGTTAGGGACTTCATGTGACTAGGATCAAGAAACCCATTCCACTTTCTCTATCATCCATTAATGTTTCCATAACTCAACTCACTATCAATTTTTCATGTTTTTCCCAATGTCTTATATTGATGTGTTTAAATTCTTAAAAATATTCTCTAGGTTTGATCCTTAACTTTTTGTAACCATTAATCAACTATGGGGCCCATAGACCTATTAGTTGATGTTATGAAAGGGCAAAAAGGGCATGTACCACTATGGGAAGGATTCACTTGCATATCTTGTGGTTTGACTGGTTCCTTAGCCTTAGATGTTGCTACAATCAAATCTTACATGTGCTCCATTATGCATCCAACTATGCGCTCCTTAAGGAATTTTTCTTCATAAAATCTTATTCTCCAATCATTTCTCACTTTTCTAAACTTCAAAATCTACTTATAATATTTTCATCATTTTCATGGTTATTTTGGCTTCCATTTACCCCTCATTTCATGTTAAAACATCTTATTTTTTTAATTAATTTTGACAATGTCAACAGTGATCAATAGTTACGTCAACTAGGCCCTATCAATGTGGCACAAAAATTCTATAAGTATCATCCAACACTTAGGAATTTTTGTCATTTGCTTCAAAATGAGAGGGGAGTTTTTTCAATTTTTTAGAGTCCACAACTTTCATACCATTTGTCCAAATCACTCTATTCTTTGACCCTATAGCTATAAGAGATAAGCTCTTAGTCATGGGAACCACAAACCTTAAGACTTCTAACGAAAATTTTTCTAACTCCCCCAAAGGATTAATGAATAGACTAATATTAAACCATCAATTTTTGAGAGTTTAACCCTTCCAAAAAACTATGGTAAACCTAAAACTACTTATTAATATTAAACTAATAATTAAAATAATCACATTAGCCATTATCACAACTTAGTGAAGTGTTACTTTCTAAAAGAGATAAGGTATTCCAATTATTTCAAGTTATACATTAAATGCTAATCCTTGGTCATGTTGTGATTACAAATGGAACCAAGACTAAAATGACTATAGGAAGGAGGACCATACCAAAAAAAAGATAACAAAACTAGAGCTGTAAGGGTGCAACAAGAACAAGCCATGAGTACGTAGTTGAACCTCATGCAACATGACCTCTTCGAAAGAAGCCCAAAGTAGAATCTATCCAACAGATTCATAAAGAAGAGTCTACAACAAAATAATCTCATTGAGGAAATGCACAAATTCTACTACCAATACTTGAGATCACATTGACATAAGATTGCCTTGATATGATCAAGCCTCATGATGTCTAATGCTTAGTTCTTCAATAATTGAACTTTGGACCATTCTTAGAACATGCTCCACTAGAAGTCAAGATGCAGTTGAAAACCTCTCATATGTGGCCAATCATCACTTCTAATCAGGAGTGGTACATGGAAGATACATATCTCTTCTAAAATAGAAAAAAGGTAGCAGTCACTATGAGAATTAAGGACATTTAGGTATCCTACTTAGCCAAAGCTATTGCATAGGCTCTTGGTCTACCTAATTCTGGGGTCCATCTAGCAGAGATATCCATGCAAGTAGACATATAGGTAAAAAATGAGTAGAGCTAGTAGTGTTATGAGATTGACCACAAGGAGTGGCATGCTCACACTGGCAAAGTTCATATACTTCAAGATAGCAACTTATCACCTCAATTTGATAGTGAGGCCCAACAAGGTAACTACTTTCTTCACCCATGCATGTATCACTTTAAGTAGGAAACTCCATGTAAACCTTCCACTAATAATCTATTTGGAGATAGAAAAGTTCTTTAAGAAAAATGAATGTGAAAGGAAAACCCTGCACTTTCCATGCCTTATCAGAAAACTCTATAAAAGAAAAGGGATAGTCCACTATGCAAATGACACAATTAGGCATACTCCCATTGCCTCCAAGTTTAAAATGATTAAAGATAAGACCCCTGATATTTCCAAAGAAGATCAACAACCACCATCTCCACCACCTACTTAGGAAAGAACATCATAGGCCTATGCTACCATTGAGCACCTACGCAAAATTTGAGAGTAGCACTTGCATAAGCAAGAACATCAAGCATGAACAAGTGATGGGTATCCATCCATGTACCATTCTATAATGAGTCATCTCAACAAAGTGGTTCAAAAAATTATTCAGATGGAGGGAGGTGGGCCAATATACTTAGCCTAAAAAACATAGCTACTAGTATCTTTCTCACAACAAGAGTAATTCCCAAAAATATCTAGAAATTTCACTACCTTTTTAGTGCACTTATAGGAGGGAGATGGAGCAACTATCTTGGTGATGCAGCACCAAGGGTAGGAGATAGTAGCAGAAGTGGTTGTTGATTGAATCACCAAAGCACTAAATACACCTATGATGTCTAGACCAAATTTTTTTACTCTCAAATATTTCTAGATGTCCATAGGAACTGTTAGTAGTAGATTGTGTCTAGCCCAGCATGAGGAGTTGCTAGACCAACTAGTGAGAACCAAGCAACCAATTTTGAATATCTTTGATTTTCTAGATAACATCACCATAGCCCATTTGGAGCTACTTGAAGTAAAGAAAAACTGCATCATTTTTAAAGGACAAAACAAAACAACTCAAGTGCAAAACCAATGCCTAGTTGTGGAGGTTGTTGAATTATGATCCCACCTTGCTGATCCTGCACTCATCAACCATGCACTAACAAGAGATGAATCTTTTCAATAACTTCAAGATAGACTTAAATAAGTTGAGGTAGGGATGGTGATGGCCATATTTGACTAGTTTATGACCAAGGCCAAGACATATTTATTTTAGAAGGACTTAGTATAGATGTGTCTAGAGAATGAGATGCTAACCATAGAAAATCACTGCCTATGAAATGCTGATCTATAGAAATAGCAGATGCAAGAATTTAGCCATCAACAATAAGAGAAACTAGTCAAGACAAACATTGAACTAAGGAGATTGACAATAAAAAATAGAAATTTCTCTATGAAATAAGTCTATGAATTGCACCAAAAATCTATGATTGAGATTTCCACCTAGAAAAATAAGGCTCTTAAATTTGAAAGAGTCAAGAACTATTACAAAGATCAGGTTGAACTACAGAAGGAAGTTAATGAAAAATACATCTAGATGACTAAGGAAAAAGTTAATGAGATTCTGCAACAACTCCAGTCAGAAAAGAGGTGTGGAAACCTATCATTGATGGGATATATGCTTACAACAAAGTAGAGATCCACATGAATTAATTGCAAATTGAAGAGATGATAGAATACATGGAGTTTGTCAATCTTTGATATGAAAACCTAGCAATGCTAACTATCAACTGGTCTTGGTCAGTTAGAAAAATAGGTGACTAGCTCATACTTGTTGTAAGAGGCATAGTTCAAGCACCATAAGGAGACCAAGAAAAATCTTGAGACTAAAAATGTTGAGCTCAAAGTTTTTAGGGCAAGATTCACTAATCAAAGATAAATTGTTAAGAACCTTTCTAGAAGAATGAATGATTACCAAGAACCATATAATACAATTAAGGTGTTTGATAGTAAATGCAAACAATTTGCTACTTAGTTTGTTAATGTTAGAGAGCTATTTCCAATAATGCCCTATCCTTGGCATGTGCCCATTCTAACCCACATTAGCAAAGCTACATGGACCATGCATGATCCTAGGAGTAAGAAGGAGAAGATGAATGCATTGTTAGATGATTTTCATTTTTCACTAAAAATTGCAACTACATCAAGACAACCATAATAGCCTCAACTACTATGTGTGGATGAAGTAGGAAAAGATCCTTTGGAAGCTTAGGAGCCTCCACTACCTAAGACCATTTAATCTTCTTCATCATCTTTGTGCCATCAAAAGGATTATGTTTGTTGATTTTATCCTTGTGTTTAATTTTGTAGTCCTAAATACCTACAAATTTTGTAATGATTGTATATTTGTACATTTGGGCATTTAGTGTTTGTTTGTGTTTATTGTATGTCTATTGTCAATCAATAATTCCATACCTTTCCAAATTTGTAAAGAGCTCAAGAACAAGTTTTCATTTAGTTGTGGGGGTATGATGAATTGTAAATTGGTTGTGTCAATTGGGCCCCATCGACACATGATTTGATGCATTAACATGGCCTCATCGATTTAGTGTTGATTTTTACTTAGAAATACATGCTCACTCGACATGTTTATGGCATCTTTGCCATAGTTGTAATGGAGCTCCTATAATTTTCTTACATGAAAGTTAGAATATTTTTTTAAGTGCTCATAATAAAATTCAAGAGTATGTGGAACTTTATTTGAGCACTATTGTACCTAAGCATAGCAGTGTGTGCAACAATAAAGATGAGCTTTTTGATAGACTTTGTAGCACTTCGAAATAGATTAATTGTTACTTATGCATTGACAGTTTTTTGCAATTTCCTTTATTTCTTTAAGTAATTAAATGGTTAATTAAGATAAATTAATCTAGGTCAAATAATGATTAATTAAGCACATAAGTATGACCACTTTGAGCATATGCTTGACACTTGGTAATTCTGGTAATGCTTAACGTGTGATAACCTAGTAGTGTTAAATGTGTTTAGGATATGTACAGTAAGTGGAAACATATACTTATGTTAGGATTAGTTAGGAGTCACTCATTGGATTAAATTAGCAATTGAATTATTTTATTTTATACATTATTCTCATCCTTCAGTGACTTAAAATAGAAAACATAAAAAAAATAAAAATCATCTACCTCAGTTACACTTAACCATACCTTTGCATTTCACAAGTGTAATTGAGAGAACAATGATTGCAACAAGTTAGTTTCACTTCCTATAGACCAGTGTTCTTAGAAGTCTATAAGTCCACGAAATTCAACTAGATCATGTGTGAACACTTAGTGCTTCATGTGGTTGGATGTAGGGGTACCTGACACTAATCATAAGTCTAAAATTATTTTTGATATGTGCTTTATTTGTTAAATGTTAACCCTAGATCAGCACTTATTAGAAATCATATTTTGAAGGATCTTTTAAATTAATTGATAATGGTATTTTCTTTTGCATATTATAATTGGATTTATGAAACTTTATAACTTGTAATGAATTTATTGGTTTCTTATCTTTCTATTTAGAAGGTCTAAAACTCTTGCATGTATTTCTTTTTCTAAAAACCTAGTGATGAACTATTCTTTGTTTCATAGTTCACTTTCTTTAGAATATTTAAGCAACTTTTTTTGATACTTTTGTTGAAAAATCATCTTTTGAATTCATAGCTAGAATACTTAGTTCTAATGACTAAATGCTTGCATGAAATTCTTGAACTAAAGGCTTCATGTTAAATCTTCATTATATATCTTGTGATAATGATTCTAAGTTTACAAAGTTCATTATCATTTAGAAGAGAAGATTTTCAAAAGAAATTATCATGTATGTATGATAGTCATGTTTATTTTCTTGTGATGTTTTCTAAGGATTTCAATGTATTTTACCATGGTTTGAGAATGTTTTGGACTTATTTTTACATGTCTANTTTGAAATATCTATTGTAGACCAAGTGGTATGCTCTTTTTGAGCCTTTTAGGATTTCCAAGCTGCATAGAATTTCTAAGAGTAAGTATGGAGATGAAGGTCTCCCATTAGACATGTAAAAAGAAGTCCAAAACATTCTCAAACCATGGTAAAATACATTGAAATCCTTAGAAAACATCACAAGAAAATAAACATGACTATCATACATACATGATAATTTCTTTTGAAAATCTTCTCTTCTAAATGATAATGAACTTTGTAAACTTAGAATCATTATCACAAGATATATAATGAAGATTTAACATGAAGCCTTTAGTTCAAGAATTTCATGCAAGCATTAAGTTATTAGAACTAAGTATTCTAGATATGAATTCAAAAGATGATTTTTCAACAAAAGTATCAAAACAAGTTGCTTAAATATTCCAAAGAAAGTGAACTATGAAACAAAGAATAGTTCATCACTAGGTTTTTAGA
>MNCI01026513.1:156971-172527 GCA_015680685.1 Gnetum montanum
ATCCTCACTTCATAATCATTATGAGGAGAACTCAACTAAGTACAATTGATGTCAAGTTAGGAATTAGATATCTCTAATTAGAAATTTTTAACAAAAATTAATTCAAAAACATAGAAAACAAAAAAGTTTCATGAATCAAAATTAGTGACATAAGGTGCAACTGCATATAAAAGATATGAATCATTAGAAGAACAATCATCCTATCATGTAAAATGTATGCTATATCCACAAGTATTCAAAGGTGTCTATACACAACAACCACAAAATAGAAAGGCACTTAGTGGTTGTTCATAGATAACAACTTTAGTTCTACAATATGCATGGAACAAGTTGAGATTATCACAAATGCATACATAGATAAGATGAATAAAATGGAATAAATCAAATAACAACTCTCAAACTCAGAAAATAGAAAAGAGTTAGAGGTAGATTGGAAATAGTTAGAAGTTTTAGAAACCTCTAAACTAGATCCACTAGAACTAAAAAAAATATTGAAATACTTAAAATATGCATCCTTAAACAATGAAAAATTGATAATTATAAATGTTCACCTCACTAAGGAGTAGAAAGTGAATCTACTAAAAGTAATTAACAACTAGCTAGAAGCCTTTACTTTGTCATATAATGAAAAAACATAAATAGATCCATGCATATGCCAACATTAGATCTATACAAATTTAAATATTAAGCTTAAAAGCTATCCAAAAAAATTATTAAATCCAAAATTAAGGTAGGTTATTAAAAGAGAGAGAGAGAACCTTCTCAAGGTTGGATTGATCTATCTTATTATAAATAACAAATGGATGAGCTCACTTATCATTATATCAAATAAAAGAAAATAATGGAGAGCTTATATAGATTTCAAGGTACTGAACATGACTACTTTCAAAAATCATTTTCCCTTGACATTAGTGGATCAAGTGTTGGGTACCAGTATAGGGAACATATATTATAGTTTTCTAGATGGATATAGAGATTTCTTTGACATCAATGGATCAAGTGTTGGGTACCATTACAAGGCATATATATTATAGTTTTCTAGATGTATATAGAGATTGCAACTAAATCTAGATCACCCTAAAAGACTAGGATAAAACAAAATTTACTAGTTATTGGAGGAATTTATCATATAAAAAATACTTTTTTGATTTTTGTAATGTTCCTATAACTTTTTAATGTATATTCTTAACATATTTTAGCAACAAATTGGAAATGGCATGGAAGCCTTTATAGATGACTTTTCCACCTATGGTGTTTACTTTGAATAAGCACTAGATTGTCTTGAGAAAGTAATGAAACAGTGTGTGGAATATAACCTAAATATTAACTAGCAAAAGAGCCACTTGATGGTCCAAGAGGACATTGTCCTAGGATACTAGATATTAGAGAAAGGTATTAATGTGGATCTAGAATAGATAAGGTTCATTCAAGGAATCACTAAACAATCTAAAATAGTTGAAGATGTGAGGTCATTCCTTGGGTGTATTAATTACAATAGGTTCTTCATTGACAATTTCTCGAGAATCACCAAACCATTGGTAGAGCTCACTAAGAAGGATGTAGCATTTAAATGGATTGATGGATGTGAGTGATCATTCTAACTCCTGAAGCACATGCTCATAAGAATACTAATCATAGTTCCATTTTCTTAAGTAAAACTTAAGTATACCACAATAGAAAAGGAATTGATGGTGGTGGTGTATGCTCTTGAAAAATTTTGGTACTATGTGCTTGAGTATCTAGTTTTTGTATACACTAATCATAGTTCTATTTACTTTCTCATGAATAAACCACCAATAAGTCCCTACTTCATAAGGTGATTAGTGATTTTGTAGAAATTTGACCTAAAAATGATAAATAGAAAGTGAATCAAGAATTTTATTATAGATCATTTTTCTCAATTAAGATGGAATAATAATGCTAGTAAAGAGCCTTTGATCAATTTCTAAATGAGTTGCTTTTCACAAAGGTAGCTAAATTCATAACATCGAAAATTACAAATTGGTATGATAAATTCCCCTCCTATCTAGCTACCTAGAGGCTCATAATGAATGGGACCATAATAAGAAGCAACTATTTCTTCACCAAGTTCATCATTACATGGAGATACAATATGACCTCTATAAAAGTTTATCAAATGGCAGGTATGATGGTATGTACCAAATGAAGATAAGTTCTAAGTCCTTCAAGATGCTCATAAAGGTTCTTATGGGGCCATTATTCTATAAGAAAAATTTCCATTAATATCAAGATGGTAAGATAATTTTGGTCTATAATCTTTAGGGATGCCCATCATTTTTCCCATTTATGTGAATGATGGTAATGCAATGAAGGAATGACAACCAAAATGGAAGAGCCCCAATAGTGGATTCATCCACTAGAGGTCTTTGATCTTTGGAAAATTATTTTCATTAAACTCATCACTTCCATGTCTAATGGAAATACTTACATCATTTTTACTATTGACTAATATACCAAATGGGCTAAAGTTATACTTGTCACCAACTATACCTTTTCAATTGTAACTTAATTCTTTCAAGAATAGGTGGTTAATAGGTTTGGTATATATAGGGCACTAATTTCTAATAATGTAACTCATTTTACACGTGTTGCTTTTAGAAAGTTATTGTAATGCTTAGAGATGGAACATAAACTCACAATACCCTATTACCTCCAAGCCAATGTTCAAGCTAAATTCACTAATAGGAAGATTACTAGAATTCTATTATGAACTATTAGTCGATATAGGAAAGATTGGAGTACTAGACTCAACAATACCCTATGAGCCTATCACTCAACTAGGAAACTTCCTATATGCTACACTCCCTATGAGTTAGTGTATAGAAAGTTACCTAAACTTTCAATTCAAACTAAACTTCATACACTCACAACCATATGTGATCTTAACTTAGATAATGACTTAGCATAAAAAGAAAGATTGAGGATGCTCAACATTCTAGATAAGAATTGAAGGATATCCCTCATGATAAATGAAGTGCATAAGACATACAATAAGGAATGACGTGACATAGGAATATGAAGAGTTGAGTTTCAACCAAGAGACAAGACTCTCTATTAGAATTCCATGCATGTGCCTCAACAAACTAAGTTCTAGATATTATGGAAAGGATCATACATTGTACATTTACCTTTTTCTCATGGGACCATTCAAATCTATCACCCAACAATTTTCCAAAAGCACATGTTGGTCAACATTCAACAACTAAAATCCTTTAAAGATTTTGAAGAAACCGAGATAAACCACAACACCTCAATGCATGGACAAGTGATGATTCACGATTTTCTTGGATCTAATATCAAATATTTGATATCAAAGCCCTGATATCGGATACCCAATATCAAGCCCCTTGATGGGTTATTAGATATCTAATATCAGGGGGTATGGGCTAGCCTATAAATATAGTGCTTCAGCGCATGGTCTAGGTGATATTTTTGCATTATTTTTTCATAGTTTTGTCACTAGAGTAGATGAACTCTTGTATTTTTATTCCATAATGTTATAGAATAGTCAATAAGTGTCCACAGAGTGGATCCAAGTCAGTTGTATGAAGTCTTATTTTAGTGGCAATGTACCTGGATATATTTCATGAATGGAAATAAGATCGAGATTGATTCTTATTCATTGTAGCACTTTGAATTAGATTAGATTTACTTTCCATGAAATTTACTCTTCATGTGCTTAGTTATATTGACATTTTCATGCATGTTAATTAATTAGAAACATAAGTGTGATCACTTTGAGCATGTGTATAACTCTTGGTAATCCTGGAAATGCTTAATGTTTGGTAACCTAATAGTGTTATATGTGTTCAAGATGTGCACAAGAAGTGGGATTGTATACTTATGTTAGGGTAGTTGAATATTAACTAGGAATTAGATTATTTGAATTGATTATAAATTAAGTTTCAACCTATTGTTAATTTTAGAATAATAAAATATAAAATAATAAAAACCATATGCCTCACTCTAGACTAAACCATAGATGACAAAGCTACCACTAGTCCAAGTGGGAAGACAATGAATTATGATCAAGACATAGTGATCTAGATGCCACAACTAGTCCCATCCATGTAATTTGACTAGATTGTGCATGAATGCTTGTGATTCATATGGTTGGATGTAGAGGTATCTTGTCACTCATCATTGGCATTGTTGCTGGGGATGGTTCTAGTTATCTAGATTAGTTATATTATACATGATCATTGTAAAGGTATCAATGACCTATCTCAGAAAATATTGATATTTTAAATCACACATATTCTTAGACAAACCCATGTCTTCTTCACATAAGACCAATAATGAATCATATGATGAAAGCACTCATAGGAGAAATGGTAGGATCTACACTAAAGAAAATTGGAGTGAAAACCCTCAAATAGGTGTTTCCTATGCTCATTTAGACCCACTACTACACTCAAAGACTATATTCAACTAGTGAAAAAAATCCTAGAGGATATGGAGTAAGTCCTAGATCAAGGAGGGCCTCAAGGCCTAAGACCTCCTCTAAACCTAGACAAGACAAATCAAGGGACCATGGGGAGAACTATACAAGCCATGATGATTCCCCTAGTTTCTCATCTTCCTCTTCCTTTTCAATGTCTAGTTTTGACAAAGATGAATGTAGCTATAGAGATAGAGCTTCACTATGGGGTCAAGACAAAGATAGAAATCAAACCCAAGGGTAGAATAAAAGATATCACAATGAGCATAAACAAGATCATCAGAATCAAACAAATAGAAATAGAAATTTTCATCACAACATGTCTAATAACAATAAACCCTTATTGGCCACTAAGAGCCTAATGTAGATCATGAAGGGAGTTAAGATACCTCAAAGTATCATAGGGACAGTCACTTACCTAGTTTTGATATAAAAAATATCCCTAAATTTTTGAGAGGATATAACTTAGATCCACAACATCATATACAAGCCTTCCATGATGCTTGTGCCTAGTACAACATTGAGAATGGATGGCAAAAGCTTGAGCTCTTTTCTAGAACACTAATCAGCAAAGAAAAATGTTGGTATAGAAAGTTGGAACCAAGTTTTATTCACTAGTGGTTCACAATGCTAGAACTTTTCAATGAAAAATAGCAAACCTATGTAAGGGTGTCCAACCTAAGGAGACAAATCCAAGAGTGGAAGCACAAAAATCATAAGCCCATAGATGTGGCCTTGGATAGATACTATTTGCTACTACATATATTCCCAGGTTATGGTTTCTCTGAGGAAAGGCAACTTTTCCACATCATAGATGGGCTTTGTAATGAAACAAGGGAGACCCTTGGGATGTATGCTCCAGGTCAATTATATGAGCTATGAACCCATCAGATCTAAGAGTTGATCAAACGTGTGGCAAAAGAAGAAGGAGAGCTATGCAAATGGGAGAATGTAGAGGAAAACAACTGGGATCCAACTCTTCAAAAGAAAATGATCCATATCTATGATGAAGAAAAAGAGGCAACTCTCAATGAGATGATTTTACAACCAACCTTATGAATACAAAATTTTATCAATGATATTGAAGAAAAGCTAGGTAAGATGTTGGAAGGGATGAATGAGAAAATTAAAACTTGGGTAGAAACCATAGAGGAGAGAGTGACACAAAGCAAATCAAGTGTTCACAACAAAAGGAGTAAAAAGAACCAAGAAATATCTATGAACACTTATTGGAAAATAGGAAAAATGGTTGAAGAAAGTGAGGCTATAGATTCAACCATAGACAAAGATAATGGATGTGACATTTGCATATATGACCATCCAAAGGACCATTGCCTAGTCTTGTTGCATCTACATGAGTATTGGGAAGGGGCATTAAATTTGAAGTTTGTATAGAAGCACATGCCCAAGAGATTTCCTCTTCTATGCAGTAATTTTAGAAAATCCGAAAACCAACCATACTATCTTGGGGGGACTTATTACTAGCCTCAACATTGACATCAACTGTAGTGGAAACAACCATAGTCATGGGGGAGTCCACCACCAAACCAGCCCTATCCTTCCTACCAACCAAACCCACATGGATATTATGTTCAACATCCTATTTCACCAAATATTTTTAATTGCTCTACTTCAAATCACTACTACCACTCTCTGAAATATCATTATCCCACAACATCTTATATGAGATCACCACCTCACACCTCTCACCCTACATCATATCCTTAATATTCTCATACTCACCTCCACCATATGTCACCTCCAACAACACTAGAAGGTTTAGCATCACAACATCAATGAGAGAATGTCACTTGTGCCATGAACATACATGTAAATAAATACGCTAGTAGATCTCAACCAAAGTCTTAGAAATGTCCCTTCTAGAGGAAAGGTCACAAGTCGAAGCAAAACACTCATGGACCTACTACATCACCTAAACTAGCATAATGTCAATCTGATGTAACAACCTTTCTCACAAAATTGATGTCTCCTAATCATACTCAAAAGTGAATAACCATCACCACTCCAACACAAGACATAAATGATAAACCTATCTTTGTGAAGAGACAGAAGAATCCATGCATCACCAATAATGATAAAGAATGTAGTTGTGGGCCAAAAGTTTAAAATATTAACATAGCCCCTATACCAGCCCACCATAAAGTTTAGAAGCAAGTGTATGAGAAAAACCCAACCTACAAAATAGCCACCAAACAAAAAGACACCCGATGGCTTGAAAATGAGAATATAAAACTATCTCAAAGATGCATGGAAGTAACTGACTTGCTTATTAGTTCTAGAATTTTTTGATTCTTCATATGTTTTCCATTTCTTAATATTTTTATTTTTTTATATCTTTCTCTTTTCATGATTCATTCTCTTTATGTTCTATGAATGTATTTTATGTCTTTATTAATAAAATTATCAAGTCATGATGCAGAAGTTAACACTATGTGTTGGGTTTTTTATGCTATGCTATCAAGACGATTGGGAAAGTAATTGTGTAAAGTAATGAGACCACCTCATCCATCCCTCTAGTTCTCTGAATAAAAGGTCTTTTTCATGAAAAAAATTTGGTTCATCTTTTATGAAACTAAAATTAATCATTGTACCTTAAAGAAAGAGGGAATGACCAAGTGGGAATGGTAAGGGTTTGACCTCAAGGGAACTTGTTGGGTTCTCTTCTTGACTTCCTTCATGTGATTTATGACTCCTCTTAGAATGTATCATTACTCCTCTATCAACCAATAAAAAGGAATCTCTGTCTTTGCATGGTGTTATTCCCATTAAAAGAAGAAGAAGAAGAAAAAAAACAAGAAAAAGGGAGAAAAAGAAAAAGCAAAAACAATAATGGGAATTCAAAGCACATCCTTTAGACATAATAACAAGCTAAAAGCATTGGTTATTGGGCAAGAAAGACATGTTACCCATGCTTGAAGATGCCCCTCTAACTAAGGCACTTCCTTTATTCTTCTCTTTTCTTCTCTTTCTAGAGTGATAATTGTTCTTGGAGGTGGTTGTGGACTCATGGTGGTTGGCAGGATGAAACACATCAATGCAAGGTCACTATTCATGGTATGGACTTAGCCTAAACTTGGATGGATAGGTATGTTGATTATTTCAATCACACTTATCACAAGAACCTATTATGAACATGGTCAAATACCTTACATCCTAATCTCTACAATTCCTTCTCATTCCATTATTCACCTCACTGTTGCATGTGGTTATGAGCCCTTTGGTTTTGTGTAGTATAGTGCAACATCCTAACCATAGTAGTTGTGTGTTGTTTAGAACAAAGGCATAATCTACATTTAACTTCTCTGGTGCCCACATACATCTATAAGAAGTGGTTATGCAAGGGCATTATGGTAAGAGCCTACTTTGAGAAGGATCCACTTACATAACTTTTGTTGATCATGGCTTTCCAGAACATCAATGATAGTTTCTTTGAATTTATGCATGATTTTGGAACTACTCATTTGTTTCATTAATTTTTCCTACTTTTCTATTTCCATATCCATTAATATTTCTTAGCCATGTTTTGAATTAGACGTTTGGTTTTAATTATTCAAAAACTTATGTGCTTCCAGAGTTATACTTATTAGTCATGGAGGCTAGGAATGCCTACTTTAAAATTTTCCAACATCCTATTTTTGAACTTCATGGTAACTAATAGTAATTGATCAAAATAATGTGAGTAGCTTGATGATTTTAGTTACCTCATAGCCTTGGGCATAGTATGCTATAATCACCTTGTGCTTAAAAGAAAACTAAGGGATCTAAAAAGGGTTAATTATTAAGGAAAATTTACCATAACTAACGTTGATCCTTTGGTGACTATAGGTGATGCTAAAAGAAACACCTAAGGAAGAAAGTCTTTTTCCAAGCATGAAAACAAAGCTAGGAGAGGGACAATGGAGGATATGACCATGGGAAAATCATAGCACATACAAGATACTAGCTCAAATTTCACATGCTTGCTAGATCCATTGGATGATGAGAAGAAATTTTAGTCCACCCTTCAAGAGTGTTTTGCATAACTAGAAAAGCATCACCATAACCATTAATGTTAAAAGTTTGCCACCGCTAGTGAGAATAAGAAGAATCATCTTCAGTGAATTTTAAAGAACTCTACAAATTTTATAATATTAAATGTCTATCTAGTCGTTTTGTCACTTTGTCATTTTCTATGCATCCACTCAAATAAAATTTTATAATGTGACACCTAGAGTTAGTAAGTAGTTTGAATATTAGTCAATAATCCGATACATTCTCAATATTTTGTAAGGAACTTGTTTCTCATTTTGTTTAACTTGAGGACGAGTTTTAATTCAGTCATGAGGATATAATGAGTCATGATTTTCTTAGCTTTGATATCGAATATTTAATATCAAAGCCCCAATATTGAATACCCAATATCATGCCCCTAGATGCATTATCGGATAACCAATATCGAGGGTTATGGGCCAACCTATAAATATAGTGCTTCATCGCACAGTTTGGGTGATAGTTTTACATCAGTTTTTCATATTTTTGTCAATAGAGTAGATGAACTCTTACAGTTTTATTTTGTAATCTTATATAATAGTCAGTGAGTGCCCATAGAGTAGATCCGAGTTAATTGTATGGAGTCTTATTCAATTGGCAATGTACCTAAACATATGCCATGAATGAAAATAAGATCAAGATTGATTCTTATTCATTGTAGCACTTTGACTTAGATTATATTTACTTTCCATGCAATTTACTTTTCATGTACTTAGTTAATATTTACATTTTCAAGCATGTTAATTAATTAGGCACATAAGTATGGTTGCTTCGAGCATGTGTATGACTCTTGGTAATCCCAGTAACATTTAACGTTTGGTAACCCAATAGCATTATATGTGTTTAGGATGTGCATGGGAAGTGGGATCAAATACTTATGTTAGGGTAGTTGATTATTAATTAGCAATTAGATTAGTTGAATTGATTATAAATTAAGTTTCAGCCTATTGTTAATCATAGAACAATAAAATATAAAATAATAAAAATCATATGCCTCACTCTAGACTAAATCATACATGACAAAGCTACCACTAGTCCATGTGGGAAGAAAATGAACTATAATCAAGGCATAGAGATCTAGATGCCACAACTAGTCCCATCCATGGAATTCAACCAAATCATGCATAAACGCTTGTGATTTGTATGGTTGGGCATAGGGGTACCTTGCCACTCATTGACAAGTATATTCTACTTTCAAGATCTCCTCCTTATAACTCAGTTGTGGGGAAGACCACCATCAAACTAAACACCTTTAGCAGAAATAAAATTTTCAATTTTTTCCACCATCATTAATTATTTTCAACTATTTTTCTTATGTTTTCTTATTTTTCAATAAATTTTATTTTCTTCTATATTTTTCTTTATTTTATTTTATTCTTAACTTCGTATGTTTCTTTTATAAAATTTTTAATTTTTTAAATTTTACTTATTGTTGGTGTTATTATTATTATTTTCAAATTCAATTCCTTTGGATTGTTAATTTTATGATCAGGACAACTTTGTTTTTGGGATTATGTTGTCTACTATAAAATTGTCAACAACACAATGATATAAGGTGGTAAGTCCATAACATCCATCCATTCTATTTCAATTAGTGTGAGATCCACATCATGTAGATTCTATGTTTCTTTTACATCATAACTGAAAGGAACTCATGGTTTATGATCAAAAGAAATGAGGGAAAACCAAGTGGAAATAGACAAGCGTGTGGTCTTAAGGGGAATTCTTGAGTTTCTTCTTAACTTATTTTATGAGTATTATGACACCATAGGGAATGTATTATTATTCCTTTTGTAGTCCAAAAGAAAGTATATTCTCTATAATGTGTGTTTCCCAACAAAAAAAAGGAAAATAAAAACATGCCTCTCTGAAGATATGTTGGGAAAAAAGCACTAGTTATGGGGCTAGAAAGACATGTTACCTATGTCTAAAGGAATCCCTCTAACTATGGCCTAAATTCTTTCCCTAAAATATCTAACTAGCTCCTTGTTATCTTTTTCTTGAGTGATGGTCTTCTCCTATGGTTGTTATGCTTTCACAGTTGTGAGTTAGAGAAGCAAGGCAATGCGAGGCCACTAATACTCGTACAAACTTGGTTTAGAACCTAGATGGAAGGATATATGGTTCACTTAAATCACTTAATGCATAAGTGCCTTTTATTAAAATGATTAATAATCTCACATTCATGCTCCTTTACAACCACTTTTTCATTCCACTTTTCACCTTACTACTATGTACCATGGTTGTTCTGATGATTTTGGTTCTATAAACTACAAGGTCCTAAATATGATAATTTTTTGATTATGGTGTTTAACCTAGATTAACATTATTTTTCCAAGATTTTCATAGAATCCTTGTGATATAGTTATGAAAGAACATTTTAAGCATGGACCTACTTTGGGAGGAATCCACTTACATAGATTTTGGATAGCTAATTTACACTCTATCATCACATGTTTTAGTTCATTTGATTGTAATCTTCACACCATGCACATATTTCTCAATGAAATTTTATCTTGGAAACATGTATTCTTGAATCTCAATGAGAGCGTGTTTAAGTCTATCATCACATGTTTGAGTTCATTTGATTGTAATCTTTGCACCATGCATCATTTATCTTTAAATCTTTTTCAATCGAATTTTATCTTGGAAACATGTATTCTCAAATCCCAATGAGAGCTTATTTAACTCTATAACTCATACAAGGCCTCATGATTTATTATCTGTAATATTCACACTCTTTTCTAGCTTCTATTTGGATCTTGTTTTGCTTCAAAATTTTCCAAAAGTTCCTTGGTTTTCAAATAAAAGGTTTAGCTAATGGTTGCATCAATGCATCCAATTCAACATAGCATAAAAATACACTCAACTTAAATTTCAAATTTTTCCTTCAAATTCCAATGATGTTTTTATCATTTTCAAAGCCTAGCTTCTTAACATACTTGATTTCACCCATTTTTTGATCTATAAGCTTCTAGAGGCACACTATACATTGTGGGGCCATCAACTTAAAGTGCTCTTTTTTCCAACAAATTTTGCTAATATCCCATGAATAAGGTATTAAAATAATATTAAATAAAAATGATAGTAGCCAATTAACTACCTTTAGATTTTATATTAAAATATCCAAATGAATATAACCACTTAAGATCTTTAACACCTAATATTTTGAAATTATTACTAAGAAAAAAATATTAGAAGGTACATGGACTTAAGAAATAAAATCAAAGCAACTGATTTTGGATTATCCATGTGATTATAGATGACACAAAATCATGGTCTAAAAGTGGTTGGTCTAACACATCCCAAGGAGAAGTGACCAAAAGAAAATAGAGAAAAGAAATAACAACCACAAGAACAAGACTAAGCTACCAAAGTAACTCATGCTATGGGGCTCTTAAGAGAAGAACATTAGATGGAATCTATTCATTAGAATTTGACAATAGAAATAGGGTAATCAAGGCAAGATGAAGTATCAAGACCCAAGACAAACATGGAAGTGACCTTGACAAAAGCTTTCTTTGAGAAGGTTTGAAGCAAGAAAGTCCAAGGAATAGTTCTTTAAGAACTAAACTTTTAATCCTTCCTACAGCTAGTGCTAGAAGAAGTTCAAATGCAATTGTAAGAATCTCAACTATGGTCCATAATTTCTACAAGTAAGGAGTGATATCTCTAGTAGATTTATATTTTCTAGAACAATCACCATGGATATGTAATGATGAAGTTCAAATACACAATCATCTCCTACTCTATGGAAACCATTACAAAAGCCCTTGGATTGCCCAACACTAGAGCAAAGCTAGCTAAGGTTTCAACATAAGAAGATGCAAAGGATAATAAGTAATAGATTCAACATTTATATGGATTGAACCATAGGAAGTACCATGCTCTTACAAAGTTATAACATACTTATTTCAAGATTACAACTTACCATCTTAATCTAATGGTATGACTAAGCAAGGTTACCATGTTTTATGCAAATGCATGTATAGCTTTGACCAAAAATTCCTAGTCAACATTTTCCAACTCATCTTCATGGAAATAAATAAGTGATTTAAAGAAAATGAGAAGGGTCAATAGATACATTTTCTTCTATCTCATAAGAAAAATTTGCAAAGGAGAAGAGATAGCATGATCCTCCAATAATGTAATTTGTATGACCCCTATCTCATCTTAGTAGGAGATGATAAAAATAAGGCCCCTACCAAATTGCAAGAAGAGGTACCACCTTTGCCACCACCAATAGCACCCAAAATAGCACCTATGATTGTAGCAATTGCCAAATGCCTAAGGTAACTTAGGAAGTAGTATCTCTAATAACAAGCCTCTAGAAGTAATGGTGAAACATCAGTGTGCCATATAGTCATGATCCACCTCAACAAAGTTGTTATAACTATCAGTTTGCTAATGGATGACCTAGATTATCTATTATTTGCATGAAGAAATAAAGCTCCTATTCCCTCCAATCTCAACATGCAAGAAGTCATAATGTCGATGCCAAGATAATAACTCCTTGAAATCTCTAGGAAAGTAATGGTTGTTTCTATTATGTTGAAAGAAGGAGAGGATGCAAAAATCCTAGTTATCTCATACAAAGACTAGAAAACAACAATGGAGGTAGTGGAAAATAGGATTGGAGAGGCTCTAAGTGCTCCTACAACCTTTTTTCTAAATACTACTATTATGGTAAATATCTAAGTGCCTATAGGAGTTAGGAAAATGGGGATGAGTGTAGCATAGCATGAGGAAGTATTGGAATAGCTAGTTGGAGTCAAGCAACTAATTCTAGAGATCTTTGATTTCTCGAAAGATATTACAGCAATTCAATTACAATGACTAGAGATAAGGAGTAAGTTCTTAGTGGTACAAGAGTAACTAGAGGAATCCACCAATATTAACCAAGGTTACTAGTTGAGGTTTCAAAGCTTAGAGTCCATTTATCAAACCCTAACATTCTTTGACCAAAAATTTTAAGGGATAAATATTTTCAATAACACTTCAAAAAAAACAAAGAGGAAAATGAGAATGACAAAGAACAAGAGGTCTAGAATGCATCATTATTAGAAACCATGTTAAACACCATGATCTATGACCTCATAAACATATGTAGGAAGAATAAAACTTTAGCCAAGGAAAACTAGCACCTACAAAATATTGAAGCATAGAATGAGAAATTGTTGAAATACATCAACCAAAAGTAATAATATCTCACTAATATGAATCATAATGATAGGAGGTTAGCTAAGGAGAATAAAAACTTTCAATGGAGGAAGTTTAGACCATTCACGAGAAGGCTTCCATTAAGATTGTCGCCTAGAAAAATGAAGCTCTAAAATATGAAAAAATAAAGAATCATTACAAGGCCTAGGCTGGGATGCTCAATAAAGTGAATGAAAAAGTGGTAAACTTAGCAAATGCCAAGGTGAATGAAGCCCTCCAACAACTTCAACAAAGAGGTGATTTCTAGCAACCGATATTTGATGAACTTAATGCATACAATCAAATAGAAATCCATCTAAATGGGTTGCAAATCAAGCAAATGACTGAATAAATGGTGTTATCCAACCTTCAATATGCAAACTTGGTGATGGCCAAGGTTAGAGTTGGAGAAGCAAGTGTCCAGCTCCTTTCCACTCTATAAGGAAGAGTTCAAGCTTCATAAGGAGAGAAAGCAAAAGCTAGAAGTAGCTAATGCAAAGCTTAAGGTTCTCAAAAAAAAATTTTAAGATTAGTTATTACTTGTTGAGAACTTATCTAGAAAACTAACTAACCATCAAAAGCTTTAGAATCTTGTATGAACATTTGACATTAAGCATAAGTAGGTTGCAACCTAGTTCATCAACATGAAGGAGATGTCTCTAACATTGCCTTACCCATGGAATATACTAATATTATCTAGTCTAAGTAATCTTTCCTACACCATTAATGATGCACATAGCAAAGAAGATAAAATTAAGACATTATTGGATGCATTTAAATTTTTAAGCATAGTAATAGTAGCAGCAAGGTAGCCCAAGCCACCAACTGGACCAACATATGAGGAAGAATCATCTAAGTTATAGAAGCCTCCACCTCCAAGCATGATGTGAAGACTTCATCCTAACCAATTTTGTATAATAAACATCCATTGATTTTTTATATTGAATACCAACTAAGCTAGCACAGTGATAATTAGGAAGACAATGACTAGCAACCCAATGCCTAATTATCTAAGATATTATTAGCCCAAAGGTCTACAAAATTTAACCAGATCACATGTACATGCTTGTGATTTGTATGGTTGGGCATATGGCAAACTTGCTGCTCATTAGTACTTTTCCTACATACTTAATGTGCATTTCAAGAATAAAGTATTAATTTAAGTACATTAAGGTAAATGGAAATGAAAATAAATTACAAGTAATAAAATATTAAACTGAGTTAGAATGCTACAATGAAAGTGAATTAATCTTGATCTTATTGTTGTCCTAAATCATGTCTAAGTATAAGTTCACTTAAATAATACTCCATCAATTAACTAAAGTTCATACTATGGGTACTCGCTAACTATTCTAAATTCTATAGAAAGAAAATGTAAGATCTTTACTACATTAATGATTAAACAATACTATAAATCTAGTAGGTGATGCATTTATATAGACATTTATGGCTATTATGTTAATGTATATAGCCTAGATTAATATTAATATGTCAATATTTTTAGATCAATGTAGTTGACTTAAATATTATTCATCATCAAGATTCAATAAAATAAAATTGGAGAATTAAAAGAAATCAATCTTAGATTTATTCATCATATAAACACTTGAATCTACATTGACTAAATATTCAAATCCACAAAAACATGATATCACTTTGATAGAGTCTTATCACATAATAAAGTAATGACTCAAAAATACAAAAAAAATAATATACTTAGTGAAGGGAGAACAAGCTATTCATGACAAAAATGCTAAGGAAAATCAAAAAATAAAAAATTATTTTGGAATTTTCTCCTATAATATTTATAGTTTTTGAACATGAAATAGAAATGGTTCATCAACA
>MNCI01026516.1:0-45331 GCA_015680685.1 Gnetum montanum
AGAGCCTTACAATAACTTTACGCCATCAATCTCTACACATAACAAGAAGGTATTTTTTAGATGTTCATCTTCTAATGACAACTGTAAATTTGGTTGCACACTACATAAAACATCCTTATTTAAAACACTAAAGAATCGACATATCTTAGCATCTTCCCAATTTAAATGTCTACTGTATAATAAAGTGACTAAATATTCAGCCTCCAGATCATACTTGAATTTTAGACTTACTGTAATATCAATTTGGCCTAGATGGACACAATGAAAGCCTTGCTTTTTGCATTTACTGATTTCTCCTTCAGTAAAGAAAGGCAAAAATACTGGCCTCATTCTTTCACCTTTTACATCTAATATTGTTTCACATTGTTTAATTGATTGAGTTATCTGAGCTGAAAATGCATTTAAGCTATAGATATCTGTTTTCTTGACCTTAGGAAATTCTAACTTGCCATCATCTTTAAAATTTTTTTCTAACATGGCTTTATGGAAAGGTAACACAGCTAAGTCTTCATTACCTTCTTGTTTGTTTTCTATCTGTTTACTAACGCTTCTTTTAAACATGAAAGCATGATGTGTTTCCCAATCTATATCTACATCCTAGTCGTCATCATATGCTATATCTTCATAGAATTCATCGAACATGTCAGTAAACTCGTCTTCTATAGCATTATTATATTCTTCAGAACTAACAGGAGCTATTTTAGCTTAGAATTATGGTTTATAGCATACTACATCTCTTTTACTGCTGCTTCTTGGAATATCAGCTGCTGACTCTTTATTAATAGTTTACAAGATGATGCTAACTGTATAAACTGATATTCACCAGTTTAGGATAGACCAGTGTAGTTTTGTAGGTCTGGTAAGAATTTGACAATGCGAGTTAACTCAGTTGGAAAAAAGTTAGATATGATAATTGTGAACATTGGAACACATATTTGCATTTGCTACGGAGTTCTGATTTTATTATATTATTATTATTGATAATGTTTTTTTTTACCCATAAAAGTTTGGTATCTTTTCTTATTGTAGTAACTGATTTGTATCAGGTCTTGGTTTTGTAACATCATTGATATTCATCTTCTTGATGGGAGTATTTGTATCATCATGGATGGGAGCCTCTGTTATTTGGGTTGGAGAATGGTGCATAAAGAAAATGCCTTTAGTTAGGCATATCTACTCTGCATCAAAGCAGATAAGCGCTGCTGTTAATCCTGGTATGTTTTTTTGTCTAATTCAAGCACGCGATAAGGAACATTTATTTTTCATAGACCAGCCCTGACCTTCCACCTATTACATGTTTTTTGAAAAAAACACACATATTGATAAATATTTGGATGCTACTCTTAATCATCCTTTTAATTGAAATTTTGTATCCTTTACTTCCTGATGGTTGGAGTCCTTAACATCTGTAATACAACTTCCTTTCACGAATAGGTCATTTACTTAAATACTATTTTCAAACTCTTCGACTTTGATAGAGGGATAAAATGATTCAATCTTGGTTGAATAAAATAGGTGATTTTTGCAAATATAAATATTGAATATGATAATATGGAAAATATCGACATGTTTTCAAGTAAAAAACTCATCACGATTTCTTACATTAGAGGTTCTAAGAAACTAGCTATAGTATTGCAGAAACGTGATATAATATCAATTTTTAAATTCTTCAAGAAAATCTTGGTTTTTCCAATCGTAAAGACAAAAAAAGATATTCAAAATAATCGTGGTGCTTACAAATTCTCTTGCCTACATTGAAAGAACACCTGAAAGTCATACGACATAATAATGAATTTTGTAAACTACTTAAACACATAGAGAAAGATAACCACTCCAAAGATTATATATGGTTAGTAGAGAACAGTGAAGTTCTTTGCATTTGGAAAAAATGTTTAAATAGAAAAGTCAGAGAGGTTCTTCAAATCAGAATCCATTTCAATAATATTAATAGCGATCGAAGGTGTATAATCCACTTACGTTTGCGGTCTATCATAACAAAAATTAAGAAATGTAGGGTCTTATGTGAAATTTTGTTAAATTATTTAAAGTTTAATGAAAATTTCTTCTTATTGTGTACTTTTTACTTGTTTATAAGAATCAAAATTTTAAATCTTATTGGATCGTACCCATGTTTACTTTTAGTGCTTGACTTTTATTCATACTCATATTAATCTATTTTTATAGGTTTTGTTTTTCTTTCTTCTTTGCAATAATAAATTGGTCCTTTTACTTGGCATTGCTCACTTGCCTGGAAACTAGCCAGTATACCTTAATAGCTAATTGTTTGATTTATTTTCATTATTTTTCCCTTTTTTTGATGTTGAAAAAATAAGTTTTTAAACTTTCAAGCTTGTATTTCAAACTAGCTGTTAACTTAAGCACTATTTATTCTCTCTAAATCTTGAGAAACTAATTGCAAGTTTGCAACTGACGATGAATCTTATATGATTTAAGATTTCTTGCCAAAAACTTTATGCAAACTATGATTGGTATGAAGGTTCTGTTTTTTTTTTTTTTAACAAAAGATTTCTATTTTGCTGGATTACATGTCCAATGGCACGTGTGTTTCAGATCAAAACACACGGGCTTTTAAAGAGGTGGCAATAATTCGTCATCCAAGGATTGGTGAATATGCTTTTGGTTTTATAACGTCATCACTTGTCCTTCAGGTATTCTTAGTCACATAATTTCTACTTCTATGTTGTGGTAGTTTTGTTAGAAAAAGTAATTAAATTGTTGTTTTATGAAAAAGAAGCTAACGGGTGAAGGCAGAAATAACAAGAATTAGTTTAAAAAGAATAATTGGTTTCAATAGTTTGTGACACAATGAATTGCAAATGTACCAAGAAAGCCAGGTTGGCTTGTAATGAAGTTCTTGATTTTTGTTTTTTTACTTAGTCTCAAAAAGAAGCATGCAATTTGAAAACGCACACACCCTTTTGAGCTGTGATCTGCCTGTTTTTTATTGGAGTTAAATTTTGACATTTTGGGAAAATATCATATTTTTCAAGTTACCAGTTACTAAGGTAGACAATCTTTTTTTATTGCCTTAGTTTGTTATTTTCAAAAATCTTTGTACTGTTTATAATAACGATAAAACATATTGCAAGTGTTCCATTTCTATAACTCCTGATGTTTTTTAATCTTTTATTTTATTTTATCTTTTGGACATAGAGGGACAGTGAAGATGAAGAACTCTGCAGTGTTTATGTGCCTACCAATCATTTATATATTGGGGACATATTCTTAATTAATTCCAAGGATATCATTCGACCCAACTTGTCTGTACGGGAAGCAATAGGTCTGTGTATTCTTTTGTGTGTATCTTTAAATTTTACCCTTGTTCCTGTATATTTGTTTGCGTACGCATGTTTTCAAAATTTTATGAATTAGAATATCTTAGGGTCAAGTGGTTATAATAAATGTCGATTGCCTTTTAAAAAATAAGTTTTCTTTTTAATAAGCAACTATGTGATGCCTTTCTTAGATTTTAAAGGTCATGTAATTTTTTAAATTGTGTAGTTGCTGTTTGCGGAAATCCCATCAACTTAGAAATTTCAGTAAGTTTGGAGAGAGATCAAATTAACTCCATGATAATTCTATCGCATTTCTTCATTAGTGTGCATCCTTGACAAAAATGATGTCAACTGCACATAGATATAAAGTACCACACATCCACATGTCCAGTGAACCATGAATAAAGTGCCTGTAAAAGACAGGCACATCACAACTCAAAAGAGTGTTAGTCTTGCTGTTATGAAAACTTTGTGAAAATTTATCACAGCTGACAGCTTCTCAATTTGGAAAGCACGTTAGCTGCTGTTCCTGTTTAGATACTAGATTGTGATGTACCAAGATTTTGATAAATTGCTTCAGACATTTTATAGTTGATACGTTATTGGTACTTATAAAGGTCACTAGGACCAGCATGAGTCAACACAAAACACAGAAAACAGCAGTTGCTTTAAGCACAAAAAAGCAAATAGAGACAATGACGCCATCAGAAATGAGACTGCAAACTCTGCGGTAAGCTAGAAATAGAGGAAAATTAGAAAGAAGCTCAGACACCAAAACCAAGATCATGACAGTTCGAATGGTGAGCTGTTGGTGTCAACATCTTCAGCCAATGCTGTAGGAACCCATTCGAATGCATGTGAGTTGAGCATTTGGCCAACGTAAAGGGGCTTTGTCTATAGCTACCAGTAATGGGAATTTAGTGGAATGTGCTCGGGCTGGAGAAGACACTATGCTGGTTGTCAAGAAAGATGAACTCGGTGAAGTTGCCCATGGGTTTGTGGTGGAGGGAGGATCCAAGAATGCTAGTGGTGATGTCAAAGATCCAAGGGTTTGTTAGGATGTGATTGAAATGGAGGTGTTTGGGGTTAGCTGTAGAGTCCCTCAAGGCATTGGATGGCGAGCATTTGTTGGGGAGGGAAGGGGATGTGGAGTGAAAGGATTGAACTGGTGGCAAGTTCGGGGGAGGAGGGTGGTTGAGGGCTCACATGGGGGAAGGGTTAATGGGAGAGTTAGGTGGGATGGTCCTTTCTGGGGATAAAAAGTTTTGGTCCTCCATGTCTAGGTCAAGGTGAGCTATGACTGAAACCTTTGTCCACATTGCATGGTATGGAGGCGTCATCCCATCCTGCTATTCTATTAGCTAGACCGACTATGTGTGTGGGGATAACATTCGGGAAACCTCCTTATTTCTGGTGTAGGAGTTGTTAGTAGGTGGGTTGGAGTTTGAAGACGGTTGTGTCAGGGCTGCACAGCGGAATAAGGTTCCTTTTCAACACCTTGTCTCTGAAATTTCAGCCTAAAATTTGATATGGAAAGTTGACCATTACAATGAGTGGCAGGGTCACTCGTGGTGAAAATCAGATAGACCACGAGTTGTGGCAAGATTATGGTGAAGTCACCATGGGTCATGGTGAGGGTGTAACCAAGGGTCATCCTCTATGAAGCATAGAACGAGTCATGGTGTAGACCATGAGCTAGACCATGGGTTGTGGTCAAGTTGTGGTGGCCGTTTTGAGGGTCTGGTACCTACTGTACTTTGAAATGTTACGCCACAAGTTGTGGTGGCCTAAAAAAAAGAGACCACGGGTTGTGATCCATTAAAAGTTGAAAATAAATAGACCACGAGTTGTGGGGCAGTCATGGTATGAAGTACGTGACTTGTGGTGGGGTCGTGGTCTTGAGGAACATGCCTTGTGGTGAGGTTGTGGTTTGAGATCAGCTCAAGAAAACAGAAATACAATACTTCGGGATGAAATTTGGGCAAAGATTAGGCCTTGAAAAGGTTAAAGAAGGCAGAAAAAGTGATTCTTAGCCTCTTGAGACAAGAATTGACTCTTTAAACAAAGAAATCATATTGAATTCATGTGGGAATTCAGATCTTCACAAAAACATGTAAAAACAGAGATGGAGATATGAGAAATCTTCAAAATGTAAAAACAGAGATGGACATGGGAAGTCTTTAAATCTTCTTGGAATCTCCCTTCAAACATGTATGAATTAAGATGAAAACATGCATCCACCATCTTTCAAGCCTCCAATGCTTGAGAAATGTTCAATTCATCAAGATCCAACAAGGAATTGAGCCAAATAGTATGTGGGAACAAGAGACCCCAAACGAGGGCTTGCTTTAATTGACACATTTGTGTGAAATTAAAAGTAGAAACAGTAATTAAAGTTTAAATCGAGTTGAATGTCTGCAAATTTAACATCAAAAGCAAGGGAAGGCATCCATCCTTGCATCAGCATCCACTAAACACTTTAATTCATGCATAAACCTTAAATAAATCAGAAACATAATCTTGAAACATGAAAACATGCAAAAATCATGTGAGAAATGTTAGGAACTTAAATTTGAGGGTTCTAAATGAGGGAATCTTCAATTCATTGAGAGAGATGTGAAAATGGCTGTGAAAACATGTAAGAGATTCACATTGAGAGAGATGCTTGAGAAATGTGTTACAAGAACCATAAGAATTCAACTCATGTGAGAAGCATAATTGAGAGAATGAAAAAAATTGGAGAGAGGCTCAAACTTAAAGTCAACACAAAGCACTCAAGAAAGCTCACACACAAATGAGTCAAAGAGAGCATATATTCTTCTTCAAGCTTCAATACATAATAGCATTCAATTAGGTTGGAGGGGTGTCCTTCTATTTTCACTTGCTTGGAGGGGAAAGTTTTGTTCAAAGTGGCATGCACTAACATGAAGACCAATTAAACCCCTCTTTCTATTTTTGAGTTTGCTATCTTTCCTAAATGTTTCTTTAAAACAAGCATTCGCAACTATAACTTCTAACAACACCAAAGGACCCATACCATGAATTTTGACAACTTCTACTAATTTCTAATGACTCCTACCAACTTCTATCAACTTTAACATGATACCAATAAGACAACACAAGACAAACAAAGACAAACAATATGAGGAGATATTAAGGAGATATGAACATATTCACACTATAGTAAATAGGTTGTTCTGCCTTAGACAATCGATTGTTGGCAACTTGACTTGCTGTTAAGAGGGGCTAGAACGAGAGACAAGCAATGCGGTGTTTGCATTGGAGATGCCATGCTGTTGAGAGAGGGCTTCCACCAAGCCCTCATGCTCAAAAACATGGCCATTTGCATCACACCTTCTTAATGGCACGGGTGACCACTTCCTTGAGAAAGAAGGGAAGATTGGTAGATGGATCACCACACATTGACTAGAGGATGTGGAGGTGACTTCTTGTTAGCCAATCTGCCTATTGGTAGAAATCAAACTTGTAGATGGCTTTCATCACCCTGTGACTTCCCACGGCAGTGAATACTCTTCAGGAACATGTATCTATACCCTCTTCTCCACGATCAGGAAGAAGCTGCAATTCTCCGTTTGGTGGTCACCATGCCTAGACTGAAAATTGAGGTGGAGAAACCATCAAAAAGATGTTTCTCAACCCTTTTCATGAACAAGGTTCACATCTAAGATGCATAAAGGGCTTGGGTTCTTGTGGGCAATGGTAGCATGATCTATGGCTAAGAGGGGGAGATTGGATGTGCATTCAGACTAGTCAAAGGCCATAGAGTTATAGCTTGCATGGCAAAGGCTTGCGGGAAAGTAAAGGCTACCCTAAAAAATGATGGTGTTTTGTGGTGCTAAATCATCCAGCACAAAGTTGTGTACCATGCAACGATGTGTCATTCCCCTGGTGAGCTGATCAGTTGAAGGGTTGTATGCTAGATCTTGGTGCAACCATGTTAATTGTACCACACTGCCTTCCACAACTATTGTGAAGGGACAATCCTGTAGGAGATGGCAAATTGTTTCAGTAAGTTGTTCACATAGGCCACACATTTCAGGGCTATGGAAGTGGCCGCATTGGAGATTGTCGCATGTTAATATGGCTCCATTTAAGAGTTGCCACAAAGGTCTATATCATGGGGATTATGGGGATGTTTTAAGACTTAGATCATGGTTTTCTAGTCTTGGTTCTGAAATTTTGCCCTAAGTAACAATTAGATGATTGATGGGCAAGGGACATCAGGATGAGGGAGAGCTATGCGGTGTGACTATTGCCTTAACGATGAAAGTTGGCGTGGTTGTTGCTTCAATGTAGCATTGGAGAGATCCATGCTGCTTGGATGTAAATGGAGGCTTGCCCTGTGAAGGTTTGCAAAAGTGGGGTCCTAATGTTGAGTGAGGCATTAGGAGGCTTTGGGCCACTATTTTGAAGTGGGTCTTTGCACGACAAAAGACCATTTGGTGGAAGTAAAGGGTATCCTCATCAGGAGAATGTTCCAAGTGATGTGGGGGAACTTCACTGGACTGTTGAATGAGCCAAGGGTATATTGATGGGCAACCAGATCCATACGGGTGCAAATTGGATGTATCGATGGGCATTCTGCTTGCCATTGCCTAAACCATACATCCATTTTTCAATGAATAGCAACTGATCTTCAAAGAGCCTGGAGTCAGGCTGCACAACGGAAGCAAGGTCCTCTTTGGCTACCGAATCAGAAATCAGAAAATTGAAATTTGCCCTTGAAAAGTGACTATGAGTGGACCATGACTGGAGGACTTGATCGTGGTCAAAATTTGGGTAGACCACAGGTTGTGGGCCGGTTGTGTTGGTCGGAAATATGCAAGAACAGTGTCAAAATGCCCAACAAAGAAAATTACTCAGATCACGGGTGGTCGTGTGATCATGGTCTTTGCCATGGGTTGTGATGAGGTCATGGTGGCCTAGAAACCTGAAGAAAATGCTGAAACAGAGACCTCGTAACTATGTCACTCATTACGAATTGACCATGGGTTGTGGTCTGATCATGGTGAAGGCCTGCCAAAAAACAATAGCTGAAACTTGAAATCTGAAGAAAATTAGGCCGAATTGAGGACAAGGCAGGCTAAAAACATGTGATTACGCTCCAGATCCAGAGTTGCATGGGGCCAAAAAAAAGAAAAAAGAAAAGAAAGAAAGCAAACAAACAAACCAACCTTGTCATGAATTGGGCCACATAAGTTCTGAAATGAGGAGGCAGTTGGGCTTTAACATGGAGGAAAAATCTGGTTTCTATTGGGCTTGAATTTCTGCATTAATCAAACATGGAAGTGTCCAGATCTTTATGACAAATCATTTATGGGTTGGAGGCAAAACATATGCATAAATTGGAGGCCACATAGATGAGATTTAAGCTTAAATTAGACATGGCCTTCAATCGCAAAAGAGGACTTTACCAAAATACGAACTGCCCATGCGTGTAACACTAAATTTTGACATAATTTGGGGCAGGAAACTACTGTAAAGTGCTCAGATCTGATGAGCAATATGGCGTCAAACGTGTGCAAGGCTTCGAGCTCAAAACTTGCATAAAAAATGTCACAAATTTAGGAGGCAAGTGAACTATTTATGGTAGCCTCTTCTTCAACAAAACACAACCCCTTCTTCATGTAAAAAACCTCCACAAACTCATAGAATCTTCTTAAAACTTATGAAACTTGAAACACATAATGTCTACTTCTTGATTGGAGGAAAAAACATGAGAGAATCCATAAGGAAACATGGGTTTCATGCCAAGAACCACCTGTAAACATAACATCCTTCATATATACTCATGCATTAAAACAAACATAAAAGGGCATAAAATTGAACATAAATATAGCATGAATTTAGCATCACTTGGTTGCATTTCTCCACCGTTCTTGAGAGACAATCTTGAGCTCTTCAATTGTGAGAAATAGTTCGAGAGAATTGAGAGAAAGCATGCGATATTGTGAGAACCAATTGAGAGATTTGTGAGGTTTGTGGGAAAAATTGAGAGAAGTGGCTCATGAGTATAGTTGTAAGGATTTGTGGGTGCTTGGCCTGCAATGGGAGAGCTTTAAATGAGAGAATAATGGCTACAAGAATGAGAGAAAGGAGGGCTTTTCATAAAGCAAAATTAAGGGAGCCACTCAAATGGATCAAAATGAAGCAGGAAAGAAGAAAGAAAAGCTTCACTTCATTCATCTTGGTCATGCTCAATGTTCCATTGTGTTCAATTTACAATGAGGCCCATGGCCTCTATTTATGGTTTGTGAGAGAGAACTTTGCCATGTTTGGCATTCCCATTATAAAGATTCCATTAATCCCCTTTTCATTTTTGGCTAATTTGCTTCAACTTACCCTTTTGTAAAGCCATTTTCATTACTTTTATGGTTTTTCTAGCTTTCTTCTTGGTCTATAACTTTGAACATAGAACTTGACTATCTACATGACTTTGGAGACCTGGAAAATTATAAGAAATGACAAAGACAAAGTTTGGGCATTGCCCAAAATCTTGACACTTGAGACCCATGGATAGGACCTCATTCATCACCAGATCTAAGTTGAATGAAAACAAGGTGCCATTCCTTTTTAGGGAGGTGAGTTTTTAGGATGTAACACGGCCACTGGCGATGTGCCCATCAGCTTTTCAAGGGTCGGAACTCAGTAGGAAAATGTACCAATAAGAGTGTGTGTTGGTACCTTTGAGCCTGACGATGTAGAATGTCTTTGATACTGTGATCCAAAGCTCTTCCAACGTGCGATTCGTGAGAATCATCCCCAACTTTTGACAGTGTGTCCTCAGCTGATAACAGGGTACCACCAGTTTAGCGTTAGTACCTCCTGCCATGACCTCCATGAAAGACCATCTTAGTGTGCTGTCTATGCGTGAGCCTACGCCTATGACGCAAAATCCTCTTGATGCTACCGCTAGAACATGACTGGAGGCAGAGATAGAACCAGGCACCGAGCCCCTGACGCTCACAGAAAATGGGGCCCTGCACACCTGCTGACCCTGCACTGCCATGTCTGCCAGAACCCACCTGGAAAGCCTCCAGATACTTTCCCCACTTCTTTCTCCTCGGGTAAGCTTCTTTTTATTTTAGTTTTTTGACGGACTGTCTTATTGGTACTATCTGTGTAAACCTATGGATGTGCTGAACGGCACACCCAAGATCTTTATGATTCTGAACCAGAGATGAAAAACAGACAAGGAAAACTAAAGATATGAAGAAAACTCCAAGCCTGTGGGAAAAAAAAAAACTTTACATGAAAGGCACTTGAATGAATTAGCATCCAAAATGCCCTGGTGTTTATGCCTTAATAAAGGGTTAAGATCATGCCTGCAACTATGAAAGAACAGAACTATTCATAACCGATTGTTGCAGTAGCTAAATATCATTAACTCAAGACAGTTAAGAGTTATATCTGTTGAGTATAGTTTTGAAGTTGTGGTCCCTCCAAATTGTAAAGCCATGTCGTCAAGGTCATGTCATAGGTAGAAGTTATGTTTCAAAGTTATTTTATGTAATAGAGTCTGAGTTTACTCCATAGTCTTAACAGGAAAGAGGGGTTAATGAGCCCTCATGATGTATTCATGCCACTTTGGCATAATTCTCCCCCTCAACTATAAATAGAGCTCAAGTTCTCTCATAAACTGATGAGAAGTGTTGAGCATGTGATTGTTGCTATCTTTTCATTTCAAAAGTGTTGAGCATGCTGTTCGTAGCAGTTTTACGAGTATGCATGAGCTGTGTAGATCCCATAGTTTGAAAATCCTGTTCTTATTTGATCTTATAATAATGACAATTTGAAGAGGAAATTTGATGATGGGGAAATCTTCTTCTGCTTGGCTTTGAATATAATATTTGAAGTTACTTTTTGTTAGGCTGACCCGAATGCAGATGAGCTTTCTTGAATAGGCACGTATCATAAGATGTGAAGGTCGTATAAACTAATTAACTATTACAATGTAGTTTCTGAAATAGCCCACCCTGGGATTTGCTGGGACAATGCTAGAATGATGATTATGATAACGAATATAGTTTCTATAAACATAGAATATTATATTATACGGATTTTTTGATATTCCTTTTTTATATGTTGGAATACGCAGAGATTGTTGTATCTGGAGGAATGACTATGCCTCAGGTTATCTCCCCATTTGAAAGAACGTTGTTGCCTGTGGATAGAGCTCGGACAGACAGGGTCTAATTCAGTGTTTATGTGTTGCCGACGATAAGCCACACATGGTCAGACCATTTATGTTCCATTTTTGTAGATAGGTGTTGTTTGTGTGTTCTAATGTTTGTTGCCATGTTAGCAGTTATAAGGCTACAACCTTGAAACTTTTATTCATGAATTTGACTAATTCATGTGCTAGAAGTATGATTCGTGCTTAGGATTATGACCATAAGGATTGTCTGAATGGGACCGGATTATGTGGTCACAAGTTCTATTTAAATCAGCTTTGCAGAACGCCTCAATTAACTATGTGGTATAATTTCTAGAGAACATACCATAATGCACTTATTTGTACCGTCAATTCATTTTAGGCAGCTGAAATGTTACAAATAGCAGGAAGACGATGACCGGAACCTTTTTAAACGGCAGGGCCCAAGTGGATTGTGAGTTAAAGTGGAATACACGTATTTTAGAATATATGCTACCCTATGCAATTAATTTTGTAATTCAAAACACAAGGTTTGCTATATTTTTTATTTTATATTTTTTTTGCTGATGACAAGCTTATATTGTTATGTATTTATAATATACATGTATAATTTGGTTGAGAAAATCATGCAAAAACTGAGTTGAATCTTAGTTCATCTATTGTATTGAAAATTGTAAAAGTAGCTATTTCACCAGATTTGATGTATTCCAATACAATTTTAGTTAGATCACTGTGATTGCATGATGAGAAGAATAACTAATTCCATGTTTCGTAATAAATCTTTTGCAAAGTATTTTTGAATTCTCATGGATTGTTGTTTTCCATGCATGTTTCCCTTGTGCTATAGAATTTCATGCTTTGTGTATTGCAATATGAAGACATAAACATAGAAGTTGTAGATTCACTTGGAGCAAATATGCTAGGATTAAGGATAGAATATTATTTAGCATTATTTATAGGCTTTCCCTAGAACACTAGATAGAATATTGTTTAGCATTACTAGGCTTTCTTGAGCGTTATGAATGGAATATTATTTAACATTATCAATCTATGATTGGTAGTTGTCATCTTAGCCAAAAGTAGATGTTCTTTTCTAGAAGGTTTAAATAAAAAAGGATCATTTCCTAGTGCCATAGTGCTCATCTTGCTATGCCCGTGGGAGAGTTGGTAGATGAGTGAAAGCCTAATCTCTTCAAGTGGTTGTGCTTGTGTTTGAATGTAGGTTTTCAAATTGAGAAATGAACACCTAAACGTCACTCCAAATGATGGTTCCTCAAGGTTTAAATATCATGGCAAAATAAGCTTTCACCTTATGTGTAACTCCATTAATGTGTATGATATATGTACAAATAACTTGTTTAAAATATGATGAAATTGTTTTAAAACATTATTTTTACGATTCTTTATTTATATAGGGTTGTTTGGTTAGTGAACAAACTTAGGAAGTAATTTTACATATAAAAGGTTATTACATGAAGGCCCAATGTTAGGTTTTAAGAGGGTTAGTACATGAGAAAAGATCATCCTATTTTAAATCTCTTTTAAAGGCTAAGGTCTTATGTTATGAGAAATAAACATTTTACCATCATTTTAAATGATGTTTTTTAAAAAATATATTTGTATTTTTTATTTTTAAAATAAATTCCATATGTGAATTTCATCTTTAAGAGAGAATTAAGAATATTTTAAATACCTAGTATCTAAATTTGGCCTAAATACATGTTTAAGCTATGACAGTCAAAAGAATTTATAAATAACTTATTTTTAAGCTAACATCATAATGTTTCATCTTTAGTGTCACAATCATAAAAACTTCATTTGGTACTCATGAGAAGCATGCAATTTAGAAATCCTTTTTCACTTTTTAAAGCTCATACATCTTGTAGACCATCTTTCTATGGGAAAAGGTAATTTGGCTTTTGATCATATCATTGTGTTTTGATTTGTTTTTGAATAATTGGATTTCAAATTACCTTGTTTGGTTTAGTTGCAAATCGTACTAAAGTTTTTAGGTTGTTGTTGGTCTCTAATGCCACCAAGGCTTTGGATATTCCTAAATAGCTTTTATCAAGATGATTTTGTTTGCTAAAATCCACTTTTGTATTTTTTTTTAATTTTATTTTAAAGATAGGTAAACTTGGATATATGGTGGCCAAGGCACATATGTAAGAATGAAAGCTAGTTACATGTTGACCATGTTGGAGGCAATTGAAAATTCTAGAGAATATCAACTAAAAAAGAAAAAAGAGGCAAGTTGAGCTATTAGAGCTTTTAATACAAAACAAAAAGAAGGCCATTCATGCCAAGAACAAAGACAATCAAAACGCTAAAAGAGGGAGACAAAATGCATTATTAGACAAGATATCCAAAAAAGGGATATGTAAAATGATTAAGTCAAATTGTGAAGTTTTCCTTCAAATGAAAAATTGAGAAGGTCAAAGCAATTATTCTCAAAATTTAAGACCACCATGGTAGTGAAATAAGGAGAAACAATTGGCTACAAACCTCAAAATTCAAGCCTTTGAATTGCATTCTTCTATTTGAAGATCCATTTATTTCTACATCACAAAGCATGAAATGCATTTGTAATAAGAGTTTTATGTTTGTGGCACTTTCATTTTTTTGAAAGTTAAAAGGTTCAAAAGGTTACATCATGAATGGACATGTAGTTCCAATATGTCGTAGTCATATTTGCAAGCTCTTGCTAGAATGATTGGGCAGTAGAACATTGAAATAAGCAATGATCAATAGTCATTATACAAAAAACTTAGAATTAAATTTGTGTAAAAGCATGTTTACAAGTAATTTGGCAAAAAGACATTGACACAAAAACTTTCATTTTGAAATCATAATATCCTTCCACCACGTCATTTTGAAAGCCAACTTTCAAAAAATAACAAAAACTTGAAGGATATTATTTTCAAATCAAAAACTTGATGTATCAAAAACTTTCATTTTGAAAGCCAACTTTTTGTAGTATCATTTTGCTTATATTGATTCCTAAAGAATAAATTATCCTTCAACATGCACATTTATTTTAAACCAAACTTTTGGCTTCTCAAAACTTTGCCATGTTGGGCTAGCACAAATTATTGGAGGTGCATTATGAAACAAAAGATTATCATAAAGGTACTTGGCATACATCACTTGAACCCATAGCTTGTCTCTTATATAAAGCTACCAAATCAATTTACCTAGCCAAATTGATGTGGTGAAGATGTCTAAAGGAAGAAGCAAGAGATTAAATCCCATTTTATAGTGTGAAAGCTTTTATTCTTAGTGTGTGACCAAAGAATTTGATATTGCATTTTAAAAGGATATTCATAATTGCATTTGGGGCTTTGTTTCAAGACAAGATATAAAGGAACATACCATGGAATCAATAAACAACTAGAGTCTCCCTACTTGAGTTAAATGCTTCTCCTTCTAGGTAGAGCTTTTATAGTTTGAAAATAACCAGCAAATTGTTATAGATTTAAATACCAAATTTCTTTTCAAATTAAAAAATAATTAAGTTAAAAAAATTGTAATAGAGCTTGTTGCAAAAGGATTTTAAATCACATAGGATGATGATGATTGCTCACTATTATCTAAATAGTAATGAATAATAAAAATTACCTACCTAAAATAAACTATTTCATTCTTTATAACATAAGATAATTGTAACACTCTTTTACTACACTTTGGCTTGGATGAGGCTATGCTCAACATTATACAAACAATTGGAGTATCAATGCTAATTAAATACAATAGACAACTAATCAACATACTCAATGTGAAAGCAATCACTAAAAATTAAAAACACAATATGCTCACTAAGCATCATCAAAAGATTGATAATCATATATCATCATTAGCATTTAATACATCAAGTTTACTATCTACATCCTTAAAAAAATAACATATACATCATTGTCATGTCGTCAATACAAAGACTTAGCTTATCAATTGATCATACCAAAAAATTAAAATTAAAATTGCATAATATGCTCACTAAGCATAACTAAAACATTGATAGTCATATATCACTACTAGCATATAATACATCAAGCTGCTTATCCACATCGTTAACATAACATATACATCATTGTGATGTCATAAAAACAAAAACTTAGTTGATCAACTGACCATACAAAAAACCATAGGTATATATACACACAATATACAAGCATGTACAAAATATACAACTCCATTCTTCCCATTAGTCCTAGTACCCTCATGCACCTCCAACTTCATCACCTCCAAAATATATGGTTAGTATAAATTGAGTAAGAAACCTTTATACTTGTCAGAGAAGAAGAATGGAAAAAGAGAGCATCCTACATCACATGTGAGTACTACAAACACTTTAAGCACTACATGCATACAAATCATCACATCTTAGGAACATACACATAGCTCATACATGACAAGCAATGCCCCATGCTAATTATGTAGATTCACATGGAAACCTTTGCCGCATAGCAATCACATGCATAAAGCCAAACCATACATAGAGACTTGCTACTAAGCCATAAGTCACATCACATTGTCATGTTGTCACATGAACCAACAGTCATATGTTATCAAGCCACAGATCCTATTGCTTTAAACCAACATAAGGTCATAACATAGACAAACATTAAAACACCCATCACAACTAGAACCAATCAAACACATAGTAACAAGCAAGCATAAAACCATATGTAGTTAGCATATACATACTCAACATAGCCATGAGCACTCATAAATCAATTTCCTACAAGTCTTTTATTATTTTCATTATTAATCCTGATTGGTACTAGGGCCCTATCAACCATAAGGAGGAACAAACCTATGCTCTCCCATTTCTAGGATAAGACTTGAGATAAGAGCCTCATTGATGCATCACTATGGAGGTAATGTTATCCAATAAGTAATCCTACTGATCCCTTTCAACATCTCAAAGGAGCCAACATTCTTTGGAGCTAGTTTCCTCTTTTGGCCAAATCACATAAGGTCCTTTAGGGAAGAAACATGAAGAAAGACTCAATTCTCAATGGTATACTCAAACAAGGTTGTATGTCAAATGGCATACATAGCTTGTCTATTTTGGGAATCTCTCAACTTATCTTAAATCTCTTAAATTTGCTTTGTAGTCTACAACATCACATTTGTGCTTAGTAATCCTTTATGGCATCCCAGCACAATGATGTTTAACATAGCTTGCCATATAATACCTCATATGGTGCTGCTTGTAAACTCTCTTGATAACTATTATTGAAAGTGAATTTAATTAATAAAAGCATTAGGGCCCACCTATCCTTATATAATAATGCACAAGCTCTTAGTGTATCCTTAAGAATTTGGTTTACCTACTTAATTTAACCATTCTTTTGTGGGCAGTATGCTAAAATCATATTTAGCTTCATCTCCATCATGGCCTAAAATGCTCCTCAAAACATGAATGTAAACCAAGCATTCTAGTCATTGATAATCTTCATTGATACACCATGCAACCATACTATCTTAACAATAGATAGATAAGTCGTCTTCTTTGCATTCATTAATGCTTTTGTGGTTAAAAATGAGTAGATTTTGTTAACAGATTAACACTGATAAGAATAGCATCTTGACATTTGTGGGTCTTCAATATTCCAAAAATGAATTTTGATGCCAATTGCATCCACTTGCATTGAGGAATCTCATGGGGTTGCAAATAGCCACTAGACCTTTCATGCTTTACCTTCACCTAATGATAAATAAAATAATGAGAAACATACCTACACACATCTATCTTCATTATTGGGCACCAGTACATCTACTTCAAAGTTTGATACATGTTCTCACTTCCTAGATGTAACTGATATTGGTTCAAATGAGCCTCATCCAATAATTATGATTGAAGAGCCCATGAAACATAAATTAAGTTTCTATACCATAGCACATCTTGACTAATAAAAGAAAATCACATGTGAGGGATTTTCACATAAGTAATTAATGATATGCATGTTTTTAACCAAACAAGGATAGATGTTAAGAGACATGTAGATTAAATGTCTTATGCATGTGATCCATTGTCTTAACTACAAGCATCATGGGTTACTTTGTTGCTAATCTTGAATCTCGTCATGTACATCTCACTAAGTTGTCAAGCTATTAAGCTTGCCTACCCTTCTATTTAGTGCATTTACCACTTAGTTATTCTTTCTAGGCCTATAGTTGATTGTGAATTCAAAATCTGCTAATAGTCCATTCTATCTACACTGATACAAATTTAACTATGAATGACTCATAAGGTATTGTAGGCCCTTACGATCAGTCCATATAGTTACCTATTACCTATATAGGTATTGCCACTAAATCTTTAGTGCAAACACCACTACACCTAACTCTAAATCATGCACTAGATGTCATGCTTCATGTGGCTTCAATTGATAAGAAGGATAGGCCATTAGCTTCTTCTCTTGCATTAGTACATAGTCGAACCCATTACCAAATGCATCTATACACACATCATATGAATGACTTGGCATCAACAATATCAATACTTGAGCTTTAATCAATCTATGCTTCAACTCCTCAAAAGCAAATTGACATGCTAAACTCCATGCAAAGTTGATTTGCTTTCTTAATAGATAGGTTAAAGGAGATGCAATCTTGAAGAAATTTTCCATAAATATTTAATAATATCTTGCTAATCCCATACAACTTTGAATTTAACTATGAAATAGGCTAGTCATGTATTATAGTTATCTTTATCATATCTACAAAGATACCAGTCCTTGACATCACATGCCTTATGAAATAGATATCTATATGCCAAAACAAACACTTTGATGACTTTGCATATAATTGGTACATCCTCAAAATTTGTGACATTGTTTGCTAGTTCTCTACATGTGATTGTTCATCAAGTGAATAACCTAGGATATCATCTATAAAGACAATTAGAAATTGATCTAGATATGGCTATAACACATTATTAATGAGAGGAATGAAGACCGTTGGTGCATTTTTTAAACTTAAATAGAAGCACTAAGAACTCATAAGGATCATAACAGGTCTGGAATGCTTTATCTAGTACATCATGCTCTTGAACTTACACCTAATAGTAATCAGACTTGAGATTAATTGATGAGTGGTGAAGGTAATCCCAACACTCTACCATACAAGTCATGAGTGTCTATGTGTGACCAAATTGTAATTTGTGGATAGACAATGTAATTATGCTAGTAGTTGATGTTAAGTTCATGATTGTTGTCTTTCCACTTTGAGTTAGTGAAGTTCCATCATATGGTTTAACTCTTAGTGAGGCATATGATATAGATGACGTTGTAGGGATCTTAATGATTCTAGTGGTACTCATAATAAAAATGAATATTAAATCCTATGTCCAAGTAATAATAGAAATGAAAATCTATTCTATCCTAATAGTGATAGGTGTTTGTTCTTAGTTTAATGGCCATGTCTTGGACTCATGTAGTTATCACTAGGATTACCAAGTGGAATTACTACTGAGTGAATAAAGCAATGCCACTATTGGGTTACCAGATAACTACACTTAACACTTGAAACCAGTCATACCCATTCTGCTTATTGATAACATGTAAAAGAAAGTGTTTGAAATGTAAAGTATTAACTATGAAAGTAAGAAAATTATTTCAAGTAAAGCATAAAGAAAACTAAGTAATGTTTCAATGATGAGAAATAGCTTTGATCTTTATTACTGCACATAAACTGTGTCCAAGTACAATTTTCTTGAATAAATATTTTGGTCAATTTCTTAACACCACATTGTAGGCATTCACTCTATTACTAAAACTATGAAAACAATTTGCAAGAATCTGGCTAAGGATTGGAATCAATAGCTATCATTTGTGCACCCAAGTGTTGGTATTTATAGGGTTGTATAGATCCTGAGACATCACATCAATGATGATGTAGAATGAGCTACGACATTGCATTAGTATAAAAATTGATTTTATTGTACCCTCATGATTAACCAGAAACTCATCCTCGAGTTAAAACAAAATGATGATAGAGTCCCTTCCAAAAGTGAGGGGTAGACTTGACTTGACATGACTAACTATTTACATGACTCTTGAATGCTGCATGGGTCTTTTTGCAAAATGACATAGTTGATAATTGTCAAAACAAGACAAGATAAAACAAAACAAAAAACTAAAGTAGCTCAATGTAGCCTTAAGTTCTTGGTAGTAGAGGCTCTTCCATTAGCTTCTTCCCTTTGTCATTAGACTTCTAAATTTAATATCTATTGAGGAGCACCTAAAGCTTCTCTTCTTTTGTCCTTGAGTCATGTATCATCCATGTTGACTATACAATGTTTGATGGAATTAGTACATCCCGTGGGCATGGTAGTTGTGGGACATTTTATTTTCTTTCACATACCATGCTACAAACTATCACCATTCTTTCTCAAAAGCTTTGGCTACTTTTCTTAGTTCCTAGTAGTTAGACATTTTGCATGCCAAGTTTGCTGCTACATCTTTGGTAGCTTGCTCTTACAATTTTGAGCTAAGAGTTTGCCACATGTAATTTCAACAATGCATCTTTTCTGTTAGCAAACTCTTTCTGGTACATTTTTTACACTACTGCTAGTTATTTCTTGAGCTTGTTTTGAGGCTATCTTGCTATTAACATGGCCAAATTAGCATATCACAAATTTGCTAACCTCATGTGTTCTTTGTTTTTGATTTCAGCCTAGTGGATGTGGGCTAAACTATCCAAGATCGGCTACCAATCTAGAGTCTAAGCAATGATGAAATGAATCTTGGCTTTTTCCATCTAGATTTCTTTCTCATTTATCTATTTTTACATGCCCACTTGGTCCCTAAAATGATCTTTGAGCTTCTCATGTTTCTTAGCCTCATTTTTCCACATGCTTATCTCAATAGCTGATTTTTTTCTGATAGTGCGTACTTTCTCCATTGAGAGTGTCTTGTTTTCATGAGTCAATTTTCTTCTATCTTGGTTGAATCTAATTAATTATTTTCATAATTGATGAATAATTTCCTCAAGAACATTTTTTTGCTTTTTTGCATCTATCAACTTTGTGTTGTCAATAGCGAGCTTCTTATTCTCCTCTTCCAAGGCTGTGAGAGCTTTGGAAAAATGTTTATGTATGTTGTGGACAATCAACTACCTCACCAATTACTTCTAAATTTTTCAAGTTAGTCCAAGAAAAAAAATCATGTAGGATCTCTTACTTTTGATCTTAGAGCTGCTAATTCTACTTGCAATCTCTACACCATTTTAAGCATCTCTTGCTCTTGTTTTAGCCACTACCAACTTTTCTTTTGTGGTGATTAGGTTAGATTGCACTGTAGCATATCATTGAGGATATCAAATAGATTTTTCATGACTTGGCCAGTATATAGCAATCTATCTAGGAAATCTTCATGTTCAACAAGAGTCATTGAGATACTAGCTAGCATTCAAGCATCCTTAGTTCTAGAGATATTGACTAGAGGCACAACATGAACATTGAAGGACTTCTTAATATGATTAGTAATTACTTTTGCTCCTCCTGTTGCATCTTGATGCTACATAATCATGACCGTGGCACCTTCACTAGTTTTCGACATGACATGGAACAATGCAACGTTCCTTGAAATTTTTTGTGCCTAGTTTTCCTCTCCTCCTGCTTGTAATGAAACCTTCCCACTTGTAGGATCTATTGATACTTTGAGCCTTACAGAGCTTTTGCTAACTATGTAAATATTGAAGTCCTTTCCTTGCTTCCTAGCTAACTATATTTGTGAGTTGATGCAGATGGCTCATTAATGGTCAATAGTCTTGTGGAGGTGGTGGAGCTTGTTATTCTAGTCTTTCTCTAGTTTTTTTTTGACTACTAGGTCCTACTTGTTGCTATTGCTAGATAACTAGAATATTACTGGTGGGGGTTGAACTTGAAGCTTCCTTAGTGCTCATTGGATTTTCTAGTTGATCTTTCTTCAGTGAAATTGGTTTTGACATTTCTACATAAGAGGCATTTTGGGATTTCCTTGAGACATTGTTAGTATACCTCAGAATCCTTGCTTGTTTGCATAGCTTTCTTATCAAGCAAGGAAATGGCATTCTTGGTTTCCCTGTCTTCTTCTCCTTGAAGCATCTTGAATTTCCAAGAAGATTAGATGTGCGATGTTGGCATTGAACTTGCCCATCAATATTGCACTTCCTCTAGCTATGTATGTGAAGATTTCATTGAGCATCTTGGTTAGGAACAGGTGGTAAGTTATGATCTTAAAATAAATCTTTTCATTGGTAGTCATCTCACTGTAACCTTTATCTTCTTTGCCATAGGTCCTTTGTAGCCATAATTTCTTGGCATATGTATATGCACTTGTAGAGAGATTTGTGTCATATTGGCTCCTTCATTTGGAATGTTTAAGGCTTTTGCAATTGCCTCTATAGAGTATGGCACAAAGACCCCTTCTATCTTACTGTTGCATCATCTTGCTTTTTTTTTATAAAAACTGATAAGCCTCTTACTAGTACCATTTTGCATTGCTGAATAATATTGGTCATAGTGGAGAGGCATGGAGTTGTGTTCTTACAGCTTATGGGACAAACTCCATGAATGGGCCAAAGTTTAGTTTCACAATGACTATGGAAATGATGGGTTTTTCTTGAATAACTTGTAGACAATTAGAAGATAACATGAGATGCTATTTTTGTTTAGGTGTTGGTGGTGCTTTTGCCTCTACGTGTGTTGATTGTTCGGTGGTGAGAGTTTGTTGATGAATGTTGAATGATTGAGCCTCCTACTCAGCATGTTCATCTTATGGCATCTTTTCTCCCTCTTGGCCTCTTGGCCTTTTGCTATATAGTTGTGAAGGCTCCTTAGTTGTTGGTCTCTTTGGGGCCATCTGAAATCATCAAAATTTTAGGATTACCAAAGTATTCAAATTGGTTCTTAATGGTTCATGATCCTTCTCGTACTCTTGGTTTGATCAAGTTCTTATCTTATCATGATTGTAGAATTAGAAAAATTTTAAAAAGAAACCCCTAAGTGTTATATTTCTAATTTTATGATCTTTCATAGTTATCATTTCCTCATTTATTGTACCCTTAGATGGTTGATATGGTTAGTTAGGAGAATTAATTAAGTTCTTTGGCTTAAATTTGGTTAGTTAGTTATAACATTCTTATTATTCTCTTATACTTACCTTTTATAATGTCCTTTGGGCGTTAGGAAGTTTTGGCTTAAATATATGTGCAATGGACCTTCCCATGACTAAGTTGAGCACTCCAAGATCAACAAGGTTTAAGAATGTCTGAAATTGGAGTTGCAATGAGGAAGTTATGGCATTAGGAATTTTGGTTGCCAAAGCTCAGAAAAATTGCAAAAATTTCTCTTGCTATGAAATGGAAAAAATAAAAAATTTTCTAAATCCCAGGCATATATATACTATTTTTATGAGCACAACATCCTAGCTATGACATCATAGGACATTTGATGTTGTAGTTATGATGTCACCCTTGAAAAATTTCAAATTTTTGATAATTTATGATAGAAAAAATGAGTCAGTTAGATGATTTGGAAGACATAGAGACTATATAAAGGATCATGGATCAAATAGGATGCTTGAAACTCAATATTTTTGTGTTCAAAAGTCATAAGGAAGGAATCTAGGGCAACGAAAGTGTAGATGGTGTATGTGAGATGGATTAAAGATTCTTAGTATAAGGATGAATGATAAGACTATGTGGTAAGTGTTATTTGAGTATTAAAGTGTTTGGAAGCATAAGATGATGTGGAATTGCTCATCAAGTATGAGGTACAAGAGTTATACAAGTGGGTCCTTCCCAAAGTAGGCTTTAGCCCTTAGTGCCTTTGTATAACCATACTTAGAAGTGAATATAGGCATTTAAGGAGTTAAATGTAACCCATACCTTTTTAGCAAAACACACATGTTAATATCATCGAATTGAGAAAATAATACTATATTATACAAAACCACAAAGTTATGATTAAATATACCAATGAGTTAGAATGGGGTTAGAAGGATTTGCAAAAATTGGGATGTGAGGTGTCTTACATTAGGCATAATAAATCCTTATGTGTGATATGTGATTAAAGTAATCATTATCCTTTTTATCCAAGATTCAAACCAAGTTGAAGCCATTGTCCAATGACATTGCATTGTATTATCCCCATGACTAACAAGCACAAGACTACCATTGTTATAAGAAGTATTATTCTTTGGCATGTTATTCAAGGATGGAATTTATTAATAGCACATTTTTTTATATTTGAGATTATTAAAAAGCCTTCTATCTTTAGGGATGGGTAACATGTCTTTCTAGTGGGACCCCTAGAAATTTTATTTTGTGCCTTTATTTTTGTTTTTACAATGTTGACCTTACCAAAGGATTACCTTCAAGCATGGGTAACATGTCTTTTCAATGACATGGTAATGTAGCACTTATTATACTCTTACTTCCTTTTTTTTGTTATAACTCAAAAAATAATACACCCTTAACAACAGGATAGAACTCACAGTAGTAGTCCTCAAGAATCCACAAGTCCCTTTGATGTCACACCCTTTTCATGCCCACTTGGTTCTTCACTCTTCTATCTAGGCATAATGATCACGAGTTTATTCTTAGTTTTATTATGAAAATAATTACATTATGACCATGGTAAGAACCTCTTATTATTGGAAATGAGTGGATGGATGATGTGGTCTCATAATATATGTAATCAATCCTTCATGATCTGATAATATAGAGCAATCTTCACCTTATTGGGACTGCATCTTACTTTATTCCTTATGTTTTATTAAAAACATCAACAAAAATATGTAAAAAATGGGTAATGAAAGTCATATAAAAATGGTAAAATAAATACTGAATTAGAAAAATATTAGAGAATGACAAAGGATTAAGAAATGAAAAAGTATAAAAGAATAAAAAGATATCAAAGAATAGGAAAAGGTACTAAAAAAAAGATTTAATGTGGTACCTACATGTCACATGGGACACCTCCATGACTATTATCAAAAATAGTTAACCATAAAATTGAACAGGTAGAGGATGGTTGTACATACTAGATAGAATCCATGGCAGATTGAAATGTTCATAAGAAGGCTTGACCTAGTAAATATTTACCAAGATAAGCTTATGCAGGTTGGATGGATGGTAAATTTGCATGGCATAATATGGTAAATTATGCAGGTTGTATCATCCTTCCCATAGATTTGAAACTTAGCCCTTTGGGACATATGACTGGGATTATGGTATAAGACCTTATCTCCTAGCTAGATTAATATTTGACATATATGTGCATCATGCCTATGTTTAGAGTACTTCTTATGGACTTCATTGCTCATAAGGACTACAAGCCTATTTTTCTATACAAGGTTGAGATTCATAAGTTGTTCTTTCTGGGCTAAGATCAAGTCAAGATTAATTGTACTAGTAGTGGCTAAGGCTCTTAGCTCTACTTGGATTGGTAGTGTAAGCAATTTACCATAGACTAACTTGTAGGATGAATACCGATGGGGAGTTTCCATGTAGTTATATAGGTTCACAAAGCATCATTTAATTTAGTGCTCCAATCTTTCCTAAACCGACTAACCATTCTACTTAATATTCTTGTAATTTCATGGTTAGTTACTTCATCCAAACCATTGGCTTGGGGATGATATGGTGTAGTTAGTTTATTGTTCACCCCAAGCTATTGCATGAGCTTCTTAAATATAGCTCCTATAAAGTGTGTTTCATTATTTGAGGTGAGCATTCTTAGTACTTTGAATTTGTTTACCACATGTTGTTGGAAAAATTTAGTAGTTTTCTTTGTTGTATAATCCTTAACTATAGCTATTTCTACCTACTTTGTACAATAATCAATAGTCACTATGCTATAAGCTTTCCCATTTAACATTGGTGCAATGGGTCCCATGAAATCAATTTTCCATATATCAAATGGTTCCAATAGTTGAATCCATTGTTATGATCCTTCATTTTTGGCCATTATTCCTCCATCACACTAACATCTCTCACAAGATTGGGTGAATTGATGTGCATCCTAGAATACGATAGACTAGAAGTATCCTGCTATAATTAGTTTGAGTGTTGTCCTATGCTTGGCGAGTAGTTGCCGCATAGTCTTTCATGTGTATTTTGTAGGACTCTATGTTGATTATCTTCTAGAACATACCATTATACTAATCCATTAGCACCAATCTTATAATGATTTCCATTTATCTCCACATATCTCTTTACTTTATGAAGGAATTGTTCTCTTTGTTTTCTATCCCACTCAATAGGACATTCTTGCATAGTTAAGTAGGTCATGTAATAAGTAGTCCATGGCTTCACTATTTAGTTAATAGCCATTGTCATTTTCATGAACAAGTTTTCATTAGGGAATTGGTCTGATAGCATCTCTTCTAGTTATGGTGATTCCCATTTTAGCCTTAACAAGTGATCCACTACAACATTTTCTATTCCCTTCTTGTCAATCATGGTAATGTCAAAATCTTGTAAAATTATAAGCCACTTGATCACCCTAGAGCTTGAAACACCACCAAATTTGGGCTCCCAGGTCTCGGCTACAAATTTGTCTAAGTGTTAAAACTTGGCAAATTTTTTCTAAGTGTTGAGACTATGCTCCTCACTACTGGGACTACACTTCAGAGCATAGTTAGCATAGTTGACACAAACAAACCAGATTTGCAAGATTTTTCTCAGTCTCGATAGTAGTTGCAAAATTTTCCAAGGGTTGGACTACACTCTCCCTGCTGGGACTACGCTCTAGAGTGTAGTTTTGCAGATTTGCCCAAGTGTTAAGCTAGGAACCATCAAGCTTGCTTGGCATGGAAAAAATAGTTTGGCAAATTTTCTACCAGAAGTTGTCAAGTTGGCTTAGCATGGAGGAAATATTTTGGCAAATTTTCTAACTTCTGAGACTATTCTTCCTACTATGCTCTAGAGCATAGTCAGCATAGTCTACATGAAGACATTAGTTTTGCCAGATTCTTCTAAGTGTGAGGGCTACACTCTCACTATCGGGACTACGATCTAGAGCATAGTTAGTGTAGTTAGCATTGGAACACATTTTTTTGGCAAAATGTCTAACTATTGGAATATGCTCTAGAGTGTAGTTAGTAGAGTTATGTAGAACTACCTCTAGAAGCCTGTAGAAATCAGCACCGACATTCATCTTAGCTCCAGCATTCCTTTAGCAAGTAAGATCAATAGTTTGCATTTCTTTTGCACCTCCCATTTTCCCCACACCACTTGATAGAGTAGACAACATAGTCTCCAAAACTACACTATTTTACATTGTTTTTAGGTACATTGCAGTCTCTTTGGCACTCGCACATGCAGTCTTGGCAGTGTAGTCACCATAGAGTCTATTGGAGCACATCAGGAGAACACCATTTGCTTCAGTGGGAACATAGTTAGGGCTAGCATAGTCCCAACTACCCCTCTACTAGGTGGCACTTGATCCATAGTTTGTGCTAATCCTAGACCTATAAATACCCCAATGTTCTATGTTTAAGTGGTTGGAAAATCTAAAGCAAGGTTGGCAATTCTTGCATTCAACTGGCATTTTGGCATTTGGCATTTGAGCACACTTGGCATTTTGGTGAACTTTGGGACAACACTTGGCACCGTTGCACCTCGTAGACCATCGTAGCCTATAGGACACCATGGTGGCCAACCCAACAAGCCTAAATTTCACAATGAACGTTAGTTTTCATAGCCTAGACATCCTAAGACTATGACTATTCTTCCTACTATGCCTATTTGTACACCATGTACCTCCTCATCTTTTCTTTGTAGTTAACTACGCTCATCCCATTTAGGGTGGTGCCAATTTCTCTTGTTCATTTCCTATGCATTTTTGGCCTTTTTCTCGTGTTCTAGCATTTTACTCATATTTTTTGCTATTTTTTTGCTATTTTTTTGCATATATTTGCATGTTTGCACCCATATTTTGCATCAGAAACCTCAACTACACTCACCCTAGTTGACAGCATGGACGTTGTAAGCACTGTGCAAACCTTTTGCATTCATTTTGGTGTAACACTCTATAAGTCCTAGTTTGATTGACAAGACCATTCTGAACACCTCGCTTCTGTTTCTAGCAGATCCTCACATGGATGCGGGGTTAAAGTTGTATGACTATGGACCTCTCACTATATCATTCCAGCCTTCAACATTTTTGGTTGCTATAGTTTTATGGCACTAGAAGGAGGGCTTGGTGCCATTCCTTTTGCAGTTTCCCTTGGTTGTTGCCTTACGTTCTCTCTTCACCACCGTTGCTAGCTCTAGGCTAGCATAGATCTTATACCCTTGTGGACCTGCTATGGTAGTAGTTGGATCTTAGACCAACATAGGAGTGGTTTGCAAACCATTGGTGTAGACTGGACCCAATCATCGGTTCCCCTAGAACCTTGCTTGACAACACTAGAGTGTATACTTTACACTTAGTCAAATTCTGGGTGCTTAGGAGAGCATAGCTGGCTCTTAGTATAGAGAGCATAGTTGGCTCTAGTGTAGTGAGTGTAGTCCCAAAGTTAGCCATTTTTTAATAGCTTACACTTAGTCAATTTTTTTTTCATTTTTTACACTTAGACATTTTTTATAGAAATTTTATACTTAAGACATTTTTTTAGCATTTTCACACTTAATTGTTTTTCTAGTTTCTTCTCTCCCTTTTACATCTAGCAACTTTTTGCTTTTCTCCCTTTGCATCATGAATACTGAGTAGCCTTTGACCTCCACTTCAAGCATGGTTGTTGTCTGACCTATCCACTAGGAAATCCAGATCAACCACCCTATCAGTCCTATCCTAGTGGAGTGGAGGCAATCTTTTAGCTTGCATAACTTATAGCCTAAGTACATGGTACTCAACGAAGAGTAGTACAAATTTGTTTGCATGAAACTCTAGGTGGGTTTGTATGTAGACCACCAAGAAATGGACACCAAATGTAGTTTTAAGGTCATACACCAAAATGGGAAGGAATACTTTCCTTCTGCTATGGACTTCATTCCACTCACGGAAAAGATTAGTCATGAGGTAGGAACAAACTATGAGAAGCCCTTGTAGGAGGAGCAAGATGAGTTTTTTTAGAGACAATGATAGGCCTAGTGTCACCTCCTAGGTCCACACCTATGGTGGCAACTCACCAAATGCAGCACATGCCCCAGGATGTTATACACCCTTTTAGCCTACCCTTTGTCATACCTTCACAACCTATCTTGTCATCCATGCTAGCAACCATTGCACTTGTGCAACCTTATGTGCACACCATACACATTTCTTTGCCACACATGACTTAGGCATCATATGTTCCACCTATTATGTGAACATCCTTCACAACAGCCCAACCCACAAGCACGTGGTGGGGTCTAGCTACTGTGCCTATGATACAACCCATGCAATAGGCATCACACGTGGTTGCATAACTTATAACTAGGTCATGGGGCATCCAAATAGCATAGCAAATGGCACAACCCATGTAGCCCACTATAACCTCCCTAAGTTTGGATTAAGCATTCTAGCTTATTTAGACTCCAATTAAAGAGGTCAAGTGACTCAAGGCTACCTCCTCTGAAACCATCCATGTGATGGACTTTTATCAGGTTGATTCAATCAGTCTTGTTGTTCCACCACTAGCATTGCCCACTGGGGTCCCACTACCCCAATTCATCAAATATAATGGTGAAGGAAATCCTAAGGCTCATTTGGTGACTTTTCATTCTAAATGCCTCTTACTACAGGCATGGCCACATGCAATCATTCGTGTGTTTGCCATGTCCTTGATCGACAAGGCACTGGATTGGTATCATGCACTCCCTAAGGCCTCCATTTCTTCTTTGAAAGAGTTACTCATCCAATTCATCACATACTTCAAGTATAACTTGAAGCTTGAGATGACCTTGGATTAGTTGATGCAAGTTAAGTAGGGCCACTTAGTGCCTGTGCAAAAATTCATTCAGCGATGGAGCACATCACTTAATAAAATCCATGAGGCTATCACGGAGACATACCTGTTGGCTATTTTTAAAGGCACAATGAACAACTTCATTAAGTTAAAACTATATTACCTTGCCCCACAATCCTTGAGCCAAGAATTTGCTCAAGCTAAGAGCATTTAGGATGCAGTGGAGGCTAGCAAGGACTCGACCTACATGGCCTATAGACACTTGCATGCAAAGAAAGAAAAGGAAAAGGACAAGGGAAAATACACAACCACAATTATAGCAATGGTGGCCAATGAGGCTAAGCCAAACAATGCCAAACTAATGGCCAAGTCACACAAGGTCCTAGCCAACAACAACAAGGTGGCTGGCTCTAGCATTGCAGTAAAAAACTAGCCCACATCATCGACTACCATGACACTAGCTACCCCAAGGCCAAACTTTGAGTGCAAGGATTACTTGAAGTACACACCACTGCCCATTAAGTTGTTGGAGCTCTTGGATCAATTTCTTCATGCTCGTAAGTGACATGATCAATATTGTGAGCTACTCAAGAATCCCTTAGCCTATAGTCCCTAAGCATTTTAAATTGGATTGGTTTTGCCAATATCACCAATTGCTTGGTCATGATACAAATTTTTGCATGGCCTTACAGGATGATATACAATGCATGATTGACAAGGGCAAGTTGGTCCTTAATGCAACCAACCCAGTCTATCCCCAAAACCAATCAATGAGGGTCTACAAGGATCCCCTAAATGCAAGCGGTGCAAGGTACATCATTAATGCTATTAGCATTGATGACTTAGAACATAAATAGGCAATCAAGATGGCAACTCGGGAGGCCCAACAAGCATCTCGCTGATCAAATGCTTAGGCAGAACCAAGAGAAAAGGGTACTAGGCCTACCAAAGCTTGTTCCCTTGTCCTCTATTCCCATGGCCCAATCAACTGAGAAGGCCACCAAGAGTAACCAACAACAGAGCACTAAGGCTCCAAAGCAAGCAAGGTAAGTAAAGCCAAAATCCCCTCCACGAGAGATTTGTCTCTTGGGTTACATGGAGGAGATGAAGGCCAACAACAAAGTACTAGATAGTAGAAAATACTTTCTTGATGCATTGGCGTAGGTCAAATAGGATTTGAAATAGAAAAACATAACATTAAGCCTATATGACTTGATCATGACCTCTACCCATCGTGAAACACTGGTTCGCATGTTGACCTCCATTTTTGTTATGGAGGACATCCTAGCAGATGAACAATCCATCCATGCTGTGATGTTTCCCCCTACCCCATAGGAGTCAAGTTCAATGCCCCTAGCATTTTGAGATAAGGTAATCAAGGTGGACCTTGAGAAGGGTCAATTCATTACTGCACCAATGTTTATCACAATCCACGTTGGACAATGCGGAATCCATAAGGTGCATGTTGACGATAGGGCGACAACTAATGTCATCCCATACATAGTCATTGATAAGCTAGGTCTTGCTAATTAAATCAAACCTACAAAGACAACATGCCTGAAATCATTTAACATTTCATGTGTTGGTGTAAGGGAAACATTCATGATAACCTTCATGGCAGGGGAGCAATTCCCATCACTGTGAAATTCATTGTCATCAAGGAGATGTGCAAGTTCAACATGATCCTAAGTAGGCTTTAGCTGGCCTAGCTACAAGCTATCTCCTCCACAATTCACCTCCCATACGAAGGTGGTGAGGTTATCATATAGGATGACAATGCATTCACTTTGATTGTTAGCAACATTGACACTGAAAAAGGCTCAAAGATGGAGTTTCCCGATGATACGCCTCCCATGAAGGGAAAAGGTGAAATGTGTGAGGTAGACCAACTTGAAGAATCAAAGGAAGCCAATGACCTTTAGGAGGATGCTTTGTGGGCAGAATTACCCTTTAACATAGCTAAAAAAGGTAAAGGTGAGTACCGTATCATACCGTCCAGGCCCTATGCATCACCTATCCCACATTAGATTAGGAAGCAACTGTGCGAGCAAGGCATCCCCTTAGTCCAACATGCGCTAAGTGCCAACCAGCCACCAACCTCTGCATACCTCACTTACTTGCATCTTGTTTGCATATTTGTGTTTGGTTTTTTGTATTTTTGCATTGTTTGCTTAGTTATGCATTTGCTACTTTTATTTGTTTATTTTAATTATTTACTTTTCAAAAATTATTACCTTATGCATGAAAAAACATCAAAATATACAAAAATCATAAAATTCAAAATTACAAAAAAATGCCATGGCTCGAAAAGGCCTTAAACTATTGCATAGCCTACCATGGCCTAAAACTGGCAATCTCCCTTACATCATTGGGGCCCAAAATGACCTTAAACTAGTAATCGTTATTGCCTAGTCGTATCAATTCATCGAATCATTAGCATCAAACATGTAATGAATAAATGCAAAAGTTGACACATCATACACTTCATAGCAAAAATGTCGATGATATCTCATAAAAATACTAGTACATAGCATGATCATCTACACTATATAGCAAAAATACACAAAAATTCAAAGATTTCCAACAACAAGGCTACATTAGGATATGCTCAACTAGTGGTATTATGTGTGTGTGAAGGTTCCTCTTCATCTGCTATGCCATTGGGGCATGTAGCAACACTTGTCACATGTAGAAAACAACAAGAAAATAACAAACCTGTAAGCAAGTGTACAATATACAAACTAACATAAAAAGCATAAAAATAACACAAAAAACTAACCTAAGAGGGCCCTCCTCCAAACGTTAGAGGATCTCAGCCTTAGATAGCCACATCCAGTCCTCCTGGCCAAAGTCAAATCCTATGAGGGTCTTACCTTTGTCCATGATAGTCCATGTGGGTGGTTTCAAGGAAAATGTTGCAAATGAAGCCTCCCCTGAGGGCCTAATAATCTTCCTCTTCGAGAAACCACTAACCACTGTATGATGAGAAAATATCTCAAAGGCCCATCTCCCACCAATCACCTCAATGAATATCTCAAGGCAATGGTGGTTAACAGTCTCTTCTTTGAGCTGTTGAAGATATGCATCTTGCTTGTGCTTATAGTGATGTTTGTGGTTCTTTTGCGTTTGCCCCCACTTGCACACCTTAGCACTAAAATTCTTCTAGTCCTGGTTCTTCTAGGAAAGCAAATATATCTTCAACTATTGCTCAATGATCTCATGGGTGGCCTTGTTCTTACCATAGATGGTTGACTAGTACCTAGCGTAATCGATCTCTGCGTTATGCAAGTACTATCTCCCCATGACTGAGCTACCAAGAAGTCTATTGGGACTAAAGGTCCTTGATCTTCATGTCTTGGCTTATCACTCTTTCCTAAAGTTCATGCATGTGTTTTCATAGGTGCTCGTTTGAGCACCTGTAGACCCATAATGCTTTCGCATAGGAAAGCACATACTTGTTAGCTACCTCATACACATGACAAGGTACTTGCTCCACTTTAGGGAGGTACTCAGGGATGACATCCAATTTAGCCACCTGGTGTGGATCCTAGCGAAGCTTAGAACTTGTTGGCATGCAACAAGCAAATCAACATTAGCCACAAACTAAGTATTAAAATTAGTAAAGCAAAAAAAATAAAATAACAACATGTATATCGAGCTTGGGATCTACCTGCTGCAAGAGATCAACCATATCTTCCATAATGCCTTTCATGAAGGCAAACTTTTCTAGTATTTCTACCCATGGCTTCATGTAGTAGGTAGATGCGGACGATGGACTATTGGTAGGTATATCTGAGGCTGCAACACAACAATCCAAAAAGAAATAACTAAATAGCCAAAGATACAAGAGCAAAAGAGTAATGATAGATGATGATTTAAGACACCTACCTAGCAAGCCCTTAGGTGTGAGAGTAGGAGGATCTTCTAGTTGCACACCATCAAAGAGGCTAGCAAAATCACCCTCGTCTAGGTAGAACAGCCCCTTTGCCTCAAACTGCTAAAGGATCTCTATAGCCTCATGTAGCTCCTCCCTATGTACTTTCCTCTCTTCATCTTGAGGAGGGGTCATCTTTGCTACTACTGCTATTGCCATTTTGGCAGCCCTCTTACCTAATTTGCAAACATGACTTTTTAGCATTAGCATAGTATAGCAAAAACATTAAAAATATAAACATAAAAAATATGAAACGAATGCATCCATACATATATACTAACCTGCAACATCTGTGTGCAAGCTTGGGATCTTAAGGTGGATCTTCTTAATGCTTGCCTATCCAACTGCAGGACACTTGCCTGTGCTATCACAAGAATGGTGTGACTACCCTAAATGACCTTTGGTTGTTACTAAGTATGACTCATTTATCTCATCTAGGGGATCTTATGAATGAGTGGTTGTGAACATGTACTTTACCCAAGGCTTAAATAGCTGCTCATAGTCCTACACTACCCATTGCTTGCTATCTCAAACCACCAGAAGCTCAGTGAACCTTCACAAATATGCTATCAAGATGCCTTTGTGAGATTGAGTGGCCTCCAACCACTCCTCAATCTCTCCTCTATGGTCCACCTCTCTTTTGGCCTTATCAATGACCAATGAGCCATCAGTAGGAAGGCCAAAGAGGTTAGCAAAGAAGGCCTTGTTGAGGACCAAGACTACCCTCACATTGTGCACGTGGGTGACAAAGTAGTGGACATCGCTATTGAAGGAGTCTATGATGGTGACCATTTAGGCCATCAGAATGCTTAGGCTAAGGGCCAAGAAAAGGTCCATCAACCCAGCATGTGTGAGGCAACTAGTCAATGCCTTTGAGGCCTAATGGCATAATCACTGTTGCACATCCTCCACATCATCATATTTCATGATGAGGATAGGCTTAGTGTGATTCTTTGTAAGCACTGTTACGTCTCCTGAAGCAACTATAGCTATAATAAAGGTAAAAACAATGTTAATATCATACAAAGGCAAATCAACAAGTGCATGTGAGTAAGCATAAGAGCCAAAATGATAGATTCTTATGCAAAAAAAATGGTGTGCAAGATGGAGGTGGTGGTGCAAGCGGCTCCTCGAGGTTGAGCACACCATTGGCCCACCCCTCATCAAGCCAATCATAGGTCTTGCACTGCTTGAATGCCTTCAGGCACTAGGTAGGATAATCCTTTAGGTCAGGTCCCAACTACTCTAGGATAGCCTCCTGAACGTTCGAGCTAGAGGAGAACACCTTTAGGGTAGTACGAGTTAAGGAAAAAGCCTCATCTTCATCGTGGAAACCCTGATTGTCAACCCTAAATCTGGCATTAAGCATGAGCATTTAGTGGTTGACAAGCTTAGCATAAGCCAATAGCAAGGAATACAATGTAAAATCATAAGAACACTTACCCTCTAATGTGGTATGTAGTTCCAGGTGGGTTCTAAAACAAAGTATGCATGCATAGAGCAATAAAGAGGGTGTTGGTAAGAGAACTCTAGCATCTACCAAATCCTAGATAAGGGATGAGTGCCCCTGGGACCTCACCTTGAACCATCTGCTCTATCATCACTAGTAATGGGCTCATCGAACATAAATCTCAATATGTCCTGGTTGGCCTTGGGCAACAATGTCTTGGTGATAACACTCATAGCCTCTACCACTATGTGTGACCACATCATCACACTGAAGTGTTGTAGTAAGAATGCTAGGAAATCACTTGCCCTTGGCCAAAACCACACTGCTTGATAACCCACCTGCACATCTGACTTCTTTAACAATTTGTGACCTCTAGATGATATTTTGAATGACTCCTATCTTTTTTGGGTCAACTTCTATTACTCTCTGTGATACCTTATGCTCCAAAATGATCCCATCTTAGACTATTAAATGGCTTTTCTACCAATTGAGCTTTAAATTAGTTTCTATGCATCTCTTTAATAATTTCTCTAAATGGTCTAATGCTTGTTTGAAGTCTAGCTTGTAAGTTAAGAAGTCATCCACAAGTACCTTTATGTCATTACCTATTTATTTTTGGAAGATGCTCAGGACTAATCTTTGAAAGAAAGTGGGTGCATTTCATAGATCGAAAGGCATTTGCTTATAGGAAAACATTCCAGAGGGATTGGTGAACATAGTCTTTTCTTGGTCTTCTGGTGCAATGTGGATCTACTTGTATTCACTATATCCATCAAGAAAGCTATAGTATTGATATCTTGCTATGGCATCTAGGTCTTGTTCAAGAAATGATAAGGAAAAATTATCTTTGAACATTGCGGAGTTCAACAACTAAAAATGAATACATACTCTCCACTTGCCACCTTTCTTTAGAAGAATGACCAAAGGGCTAATCCATTCACTATCTACAATGGGGTAGATAAATCCTATTTTTAATAAATTTTCCAACTTCTATTTCACCTCTTCTTTAAGCTTAGGATTCAACCTTCTCTATGGTTGGTGGCATGGTTTGATAGTTGGATTTATGTATATCCAATGTTGAAAAATTCGTGGATCAATGCTTGTTATCTCATCATAAGACCATGCAAATGTTGTTGGCCATTTTTGATGATTTCTAATAACTTATTTTTCTATTCTTTATCCAAGTTGGTGTTGATGATTATCAATTTTTTGTTATTTAGAAAGGCATATTCTAGTACATTTGTTAGGGCTTTTAATTCTAACGATTCTCTCTCAAACTTATTTTGGATCTTAAGTTGTTCCCATTTAATATCTTCTTCTTAGCATGAATGTGTATAGGGGTGTTTTCTTCTTAGTTGTTCCAACTTATTTATTTCCTCAATGGATGCTCTTATAATCTAACTTGTTGGTTTCATATATATTTTAGATTTTGTTTCTTCATTGATGACCAACCACTAGATGCCTTGTTTAGTAGTTGCTCCATACAGACATTTTTGGACATACATTTATTTGACACATCTATGTCACTTTCTTGTTTAATGGACCATATCTTCTGCATGCAACTACATCCATTATTGTTGTATGTAATACATTGAACTCTACATTATTGAATGATTCTAGCATTGTCCTCCTTGAAAATCTTCAAGGGCAAATCTTTGATTCCAATCTTAGCATCTACAGTGCTAAACCAAGCTCTTTCCATGATGATAGGCAACTTTCCTTTATTTTTTTCCAAATGAATGACTAAGAAATCAACAAGATAGGACAAGCCATTGATGGTAGTAATGGCATCATCTACTTGTCCTAGTGGGACCATGATTGACTGATTTACAAGCTCTAATTGGATATTACTTTTCTTCAGTGGGTGAAGATTTTAGGCCTTGCATATGTCTTGTGAAATTAAGTTCACTTATGACTTGGAATTAAGTATATCTTTACTTGGTTTGTGGCCTACCATTTGGAGGTATATCAAGGGACATCTTGGATTTTTTCTTTTATGGGGAAGTGCTCCAACCTTAATCCAATGAGTAACTATTAGGTTTGAGTTTGAAGAATGTGGAAGCATGCTATTTATTTGAGGAGTGTGTGTGAATGAGGTTGATGTAGGTGGAGTTCCCATCCTCCAAATCTTCTTTAGAGTTCTAAGAAATTGATGTTTCCTTGAATGAGGTGCAGTTATGATTACCTCCTTTTGTGTGTTCGTTGCCATTTTTGCATTCTTTTGCTATGGTTGTGATGGTAATTCTCCTGCATGACAGGTGGTGGCAATGGTGGTAAAGGATTGGAAGGTTGGTTTGATAGACTAGCTGTTGATTGATGTGCATACAAATTATGATCCATTCTTGGAGTTGTAGGCCTATGGTACTTTGGTAGATAATAATGAGAAGATATTTGGACGAAAAAATTTCCTAAAGATATTGGATGTTGGACATAATATCCATAAGGATTAGATTACTTGTATGGGTATTGTTTCCTTGGCAGTGGAATTCCCTACACTTGTGGTTGTTTCCACTACTACTAGTACTACTTTTGTGGTTGAGGATAAGCTCCACTCAGATAGCAGGCTAGTTGGAAAGGTTGTCTAAGATTACTTTGAGGATAAGGTAACTATCTTGGCATTTTCTTTTTGATGGAACTTGAGTTAAGTGCGTATGTCCTAGACTCTTATAAGTGGACCATAATAGGGCAACATCACTTAGGATGCTCATATTAACATATCTTTAATCCTTCCTTGTCTTTTGAACTAGAGTTAGTACACTTCTTAACTGAAGCAACTTTTCTCATCCATAATCTCTCTTCTTCTTCTTATGCTTTCCTTTATTGAGTGCTTGTTTAATTCTTTCTTCTACTATTTTGAGGGTTGTAGTGAACTTCTCATTCACTAAGTCCCACATCTTCTCTATCTTTGTTTCTATATCATTGATAGATTTTTTTATGGAGAGAGTTTTTTTTTTTGAATCACATCTTCTAAGGTTTCTTCTTCTTTCATGTTACACATTTGTACATCTTGTTTTCTAATTGATGGATCTCGATTATACTCTTAAGCTAATTCTCTCTTTTTCAACTCATGTTCCTCTTTTGTCACTTGGTTTATTAACCTTTGAACGTGATGAATGGTCATCTTTGATAGTCTTCCATGGATGTAGATCCCAACAGTTTCTATTATTTTATTTATTAACTCATCGACAATGTAACTAAGTTGTTCACTTTGTGAGAGTCCATGGCTTAGGCATCTATGTAAAAGAGAATAGTATCTATCCATTACTACATCAAGAGATTCGTGTATCCCTTACTTTCATCCTTGGATTTTCTTTCTGAGGTTAATCACTCTTGAGTAAGTTTGATAATTTTTTGTTAAAAAGTTCAAGCATGGTACTTCATATTTTGATTTATTTTGATTCCAATGATGAGTGTCCTAGGAAAGAACTTATCTTTTGCTAGTCACTTTTAATATTCTAAAGAGCACATGCATCATGGAATGCTTGAAGGTGGTGTTGTGGATTTGCATTATATCTACCTTCAAATTTAGAAATGTTATTCATATCTAGTCGCTTGATTGGACTATCCCTCATATGTCTGGTTGGAATATATGATGATTCCCTAATATTGATTATGCTATGAGTGTCTAGTAGGGGTTCTTCATAGTTATGAGGTTTGTGAGCTCTATTGTAGTAGTAACCCCTCCGATGCTCATAATGCTCTCTACCCTCATGCTTATTTCTATCCCTTCATATTTCATAATCATTATCCTCATTATTAGAACACCTTCTTCTTCTCTCTCTCATAGTCTCTTCATCTCTCTCTGTCATGATCTCTTGATCTGCATGCCTTCTTGTTAGACTCTAGAGATGAACATGAGGAGGAAGATGAAGTAGTTGGAGAATGAAGGTAGTTGGTTTTTCTTTTGTGACTTCATGATTCATCCTCTTTTAATTCTACCAAAGCTCTAAGCCTTGAGCTTTGTGTGGGTCTAAAGTCTCTTGTACTTATTTCAAGGTCTTTTGCTAGGGTTGACTTTAGCATTGTGTTGGCTAGATCTTCAATATGTATTACCAATGTGTGGGAGTGAGATCCATGAGTTTGATAAAACTTTTCAACTTGGATCAAAGCATCTTTTATTTCCCATAGGAAAAATGTCTAAGGTACCTTCTTTTTTTTATGACGTTCATGTTGGGCTTCCATGATGACATCCCTTCTTGCTTGAGCCTTCGTTGTCTAGTATGACCTTGTCATATCCTTTGTGACTTGATAGCTCTCTTGTTCATGACTTAGGTTGGCATTCATGAGGGCTTCTTGAAATATCAATGGAATGTAATATGCTAGTGGTAGAACTATGTTTTCCTAAGGGTCTCTCAATTAAGTTGTTCATCCTAGTGAAAAATGAATATATAATTAGGATAGTATGGATTAGTGTGAGCATAGGTAATCCTTGTCTTCATCATGCACTTCAAGTTTCTTCATTCTCAAGGTTCCCCCTCAGACATCCACCCCTGCACCCTTCGTGTTCAAAACTATGCCACCACCCTCGCTAACACCACAAGCACCATTTTTTATTAGGGGGCCGAAACCCTCAATTTCCCCCACCACACAGAGCCAATCTAAAATAGCTCCATAGCCCTCCCCCTGTTTGAAGAAAGGGGAAGAGCAACTGATGGAAAAGATGACCAAGGAACGTACCGCATCAGGTCCCCCCAAGCCTACCCCCTTGTCCTCCATGCATATGCCCCCCTCATCATCAATAGTTGATGTTGTCACGTGCACACAATCATCACCATCCCACCCAAGAAGGTCCAGCCCCAAACTTGAAATTTCTCCTGCCTGAGAGATTCCTGAACTATGTTTGATGGTCCAGGGAGATTTCTCCCCCATATTCTATATATTACTTCTCCCCTAGGAGTTTTCTCCCCCATATCTCATGGTGTTTTTCAGGTTTTTCTCATAGCTTTCTCTAGCAATTGTGAGTGTTAATTGTTGCATTGAAAGCAAACCCACTGTTGGGTGGACAATTGCCACAGTGGCCATTTTGCTTCATAGGCTCCATGTTTTTGTTTTCAATCATCTCCACACATGTGGATCTCTTGGCCTCCTTTTATCTTCCTTCTATGTACCTGCCTTTATTTTCAACAAATAGTATAAACTAAACTCTTTTCCAAAAAAAAAAGTTGTTTTCATGATGAAAAGTAATACAGCTCTAGGTCTTGATGGTTTTCCCAATGGATTTTTCTCAAAAATATTGAAATAATGTCAACAATGATATACAAGATATGGTACATGAAGTTTGAAAATATCTCTCTCTCTCTCTCTCTCTCTCTCTCTCTCTCTCTCTCTCTCTCTGAGAAATTCAAGATTTATTAAACCAAAGAAAAAATAATGTACAATGGCATCGACACATGGCGGACACCAGTAAGAAAGGGCAAGAGCCCCATGGCAGGCCACGAAACCCCCAACCCACAACCAGAAAACAGAACCACGCCAGATGGTGGGCCCAAAGGCCACACAAGTGTCCCCAAATGAGCCCCCAAAAGAACACCCCCCACCCCAAACCCCACACCAAACAACCAAAACACCAAAATCAACCTTTCTCCACCTGCGTCATACTAGCAGTCGTGGAGCACTCCTCAATGCCCAACATCCCTACCAACAACACCCCCGATGTTTCCTCCCGCCCAACCTAAAAATGGTCCAGCTCATTGTGCATGGCCGTTCCGGCCATATCCGGCCCTGCCTCCCTTCTAACCCTCAGTTGTCGTTGAGTTCCACAGCTCTCCCATCGCTGCCTGTGTAACTCGACCATCCAAGTATATTGGGCCGTGTGACGCTCAAGCAAATCTTCCATGAGTTGCAAATCCTTGACCCTTTGCACATTCGCCTACATCTGAATTGATGCTCGCATCGCTTCCCAGTGGGACTACCAGACCACCCTTTCTTCTAATCCTGCTTGCTTTGCTACCAAATGATAGGCCATCTCGAGTTCCTCCTACATCTGATCAGCCTGCACAGGCCACCCTCCTAGTGGGTTATCTGGTTCCACCTCCCCTCTGTTGGCCCCAAACGTTTGGCCCACCTCACTTATCCCCTCTGCTCGCTCAAGCCTCTACATCCCTTGCACTGGACCTCGAGATCTCCTACCTGGTAAACCAGAACCGACGTTGTCCTCACTTGCATTGGTATGTTGGCACACCCTACCCTCCAAAGCACCAAGATGACCCCAGAATGTCATCTGGGCCTTTTCTGCCTCAAAGAGCTAAGGAGAAAGCAAGGAATGTTAATCAGAAGATTGTGACAAATACACCTAAGGAAGGCAAAGTGCACCCCCACCAGACAATCCGGCAACCTAGATTGGACAAAAAAACGATCCACGAGATCCGTAGCAACTTGCCAAACCCTTGGTAGCTTATTTTTTCGTATGTAGCCACTTGTGGTTTGCGGTACAGCACCCTAGAAAAACTCCATTGCAAATGTTTGGGAGTGAACCGTGTACTAAAATCTCTTGATTCTAGATGGATTCTGTAATTCCAAATAACAAAACTATTTTATTCATCTTGACTTCAAACCTGTAAGTTTGTATAATGTTATTTATGAAATTATTTCTAAAGCTTAGTCAAAAGACTAAAAATTGTCAAGTTATCCATCATCGATAATTGCCAAGTAGGATTTGTAAATGACAAACAAGTTTATGAAATTATTTCTAAAGTCTTAGTCAAAAGACTAACAATTGTCAAGTTATCCATCATTTAGCTTCAAAACAAAATAAAGGTCACTCAGGCTTAAACTTGATTTAATAAAAAAAAACTTATGATCATGTCTCATGAAGATTTTTGGATGCCATATTACATAAATTTGGATTTCTTAATTATTAGTGCTTAATGCTTAAAGAATTTTGTACTACTGCATCATTTTCAATGTTGCTTATGATCAAGCATAGGAAGGATCTTAAAGCAGCAATGGGTTGAGGCAAGGAGATTCTATATCACCTTTTCTTTTTATTATGGTCGTTGAAGCTTTAGAATGCTTGATTAAAAAGAAAGCTAAAAAGGAAGGGATTAAAAGAATTGCACCCTTACAGTCTAATTTAATACATATGCAATTTGTTTATGATACTTCTATTTTCCTTAAAGTTGAAGAAAGATGCATGTAAAATGTTAAAGAAGTGTTGGATAATTTTCCCACATTTCAAAATTAAAAATTAATTTGATAAAACACTTTGTTTCTCTTTCATTTTTCAAAGATAAGAAAGTGAAATATTTCAACGTATTAAATTATGAGTGGGCTAGCCTTCGAAGCAAATATTTGGACATACCTCTAGTTTTAGGAAGAAATAAATTAGAATTGTATACTAGTGTTTAAGATAGGATGACTTCAAGATTATTAGCCAGTTGGCAAGGAAAGCTTCTTACCATGACTAAAAGAATAAAATTAATCCACAGCTGTCTTCAATTTGTTCCACTATATTTAATGTTATATCTTTGGACCCCAAAGGAAGTAGTAAAGAAATTTGAAAAATTATATTGTAATTTTCATTGGCATAATTTGGAAGAAAACACAATTCATCTATTGGATTATGTTACCATTTATATCTATGAGAATGCGAGACTTAGAATATGGCTCTTTTGAAAAAGTTAACTTGAAGAATAAATATGTTAGCTAGGTTAAAGTAATGAAAGCTAGGTGCATGTGTGTTGTTTTGCAAAAGAAAGAAAAAATTTGAAATAGGAGCAAGAGTGGGAACAGGAGCGGGTACGACTAGGGGAGCAGGAATGGTAGCAGATGCTAGCACGGTAGGTGTAGGTAGGACCAGCATCAGTGGGATGAGCTTCAGGGAGTGCCCACCAAGGAAGATTGCGAGAGGAGGGGTTGAGGAGGAGATAGGGGGAAGCTCGGTACTAGAAAACAACAATGGGGGTTGGAGGCCAAGGGAAGGAGGCATTGAGGCCTACTCTAGGCAAGAGGGCCTCATGCAGCTATAGGTCTAGTGTCCTCCTTTCGAGGGGATCCAGACAATGAAGTTGAGTTTGATCGGCAAGTTTGTATCCAGTGGTGCCAAACCCTAGATGGACCATGTTAAGAAGCGAGTGCATAATACATGGGGTTTGGAGGATGTTCAGATTCATAGCCTATGGGAGGACTCACTACTTTTCATATTTCAATCAACAACTGACCATGATAGAGTTATTGTAGGAGGACTATGATTCTATAGGGCCTATGGGTTGGCCTTGATGTCGTGGCGGCTAGGGGCTCATAAGGACAAAGACCTTTTCGCTCGGGTGCTCGTGTGGGTCAGGGCATCTAGTATTCCCTAGGAAATGTGGACAATAGAATTCTTAAACACCTTCGCAGGTTTCTTTGGCGAGTTTATAACATTTGATGAGTCTACGGGCTCAATGGAGAGAATGGGTTTTACGTGCTACTATGTATGGTAGTTGTTGTCATCAAAGGATCTAGTACGAGAAGTGGTTTTGGATCTTCCTTCAGGGGAAGAAAAGATACTTGTAGAATATGAGAACACTACTGATGATAACACCTCCCTAGACAGGGTGGGCAGCAAACATTGTACTATTTGTGGAAAGGTCATGCTACTGCTTGCAAGGTTCATCCCAAGGCCTAGCCGCTAGTGAAAAAGGTGGAGGTGGGTTAGTTTAGGGTTGGCAAGAAGGGCCACCTAGTCTTGGATACTACTAAATCTTGGGGGCACCCAGGGGGGGTGGTTAGTGGGGAGGTTGTGGGTGTGTGGGTGTGGTGGTGGGCCCGGCTTAGGGAGGTGGGGGGAGGTTCTCCTAAGGGGAAGGGGACCTCCCATCCTTTAGAACCAAATCTAGTTGAAGAAGGGACTTCCCCCACTGGGGAGTTGGGTGTCTATTGTAAGGGGATCCTCAAAGCCCTAGATGACAGAGATTGTATTACCCCACAAGGAGGATGCTGAGATAGAGATGGGGGCTTTTCTTGTCTCATCAGGTACTAGGAAAACTAGTCGCCCCCTGACACTAGTTGCCCAGAGTAAGAAAACTTAGTTGGAGATCGATTTGGGGTTTCAATAGACCTTGAAAGAAGTCTAGAAGAAACAATCTACTAGTAGACCATGAAGCTTTTATCATGGACCTATAGGGATCAAGGTACACCTTATAAACGAAATGCCTTGAAAGAAATCATATGAAATGAAGAATGTAATGTAGTATGCTTACAAGAAACAAAACTGCAACAAACGGAATCTCAATTCTTGAGGTGGATTGACTATTCTTTCACAATTACCTTTCACTTTTGTGGACTCATCCACATGGAGCATAACAATCTTTGTCATTCCTAAGGGAATGCAGCTTACCAATGTTTATGAGGCCTAGAATTAGGAGATTTGGCTACAAGAGCTTAGAAGGGTGTCTTGAGGTCTTCCAAATTAAAGATAGTAAATCCTGATAGGCAATTTCAATCAACGATTGCATCTGTGGGAGAAATCTAGATGCAACAACATAGACCCTTTGAGGAGTCTGGAATTCCAATTATTTCTTGAAGACCATGAGCTTATCAACATGGAGATGGACTGCAAATTCACATGGAGTAACCGATGGCATGGTAAGGATCGGGTGCTATCTAGAATTGACCATGTCCGGATTAGCTCAAATCGTTTACTGAACTTTGAGGTTCAAGTCTCTAGGAAGAAGCAATAGGCTTCAAATCATCATTTGATTGTCTATTAGGTTCATAGAAGCCTACAAAGTCCTCCTCGTCCATTTCACTTTGAGCAGGCTTGGTTAATCAAATCTTGGCTTCAACCAATGGTGGCTACAATTTGAGAGACTTACAAAGCATAGGGGGACTTGCGGGAGTTCTTGACGAATGGATTGAACCAACTCAAACAGAAACTTCACTACAAAGCATCTAAAGATAAATTTTCCTTTCATGCTCATTGGTTCCGCTTGCAACAATGACTAGGAGAAATCCAATCGCAGCAGGAGGAAGAAGCGGAGTTGGAGGAAGAGGAACATGCAGTCTTCAAAGAGTTGTAGGATCTTTCAGCTGAAGAGGAAACATATTGGAGGCAATGCGCTAGGATCACCTGGCTAAGGCAAGGAGATAAAAATACAAGATTTTTCTTTGCCACTGCCAAAGCGAAAGGGCAAGCGAAGAGGATGATACACCTAGTTCAGGGGGGCATTACCTTGGTCGACAACCAAGATATTGCCGAGGTGATGCATCGGTGCTAGGCCAATATTTGGAGTAAGCATAGCACCAAACCACTATCAGTGCAAGTCAGCAAGGTTATTGGTGAGGTGGAGAATATGGTGTTGCTCAGGCCCTTCACAATGATGGAGTTAGAAGAAGCAACAGCAACTATGAAAACAAACAAAGCTTTGGGTCTAGATGGATGGCTGATTGAATTTTTTAAGAAGTTTGTAGATATCATGGGGGAAAATATGCTAGATGTGTTTAACAGGATTCTATATTGGCAATAGGTTCAATGAGAGATTAACTGTTCAAGGATAGTTCTTATCCCAAAAGTGACTAATCCCATGGTGCCCCACAATTCCAAACCTATTGGGGTTTGTAATACCTTGCTTCGACTATTCACGAAAATGCTCATTTGCCATCTAGCCTTGA
>MNCI01026517.1:5749-37511 GCA_015680685.1 Gnetum montanum
AAGCATGCTAGACATCACAGAGGTAGTTAGGATCCCCACAAGGCACTTAAAAGATAGCAAGATCAAGCGTTTGAACATAAATAATATCCCACGTTTTGAAGGGGGATACAACGCTGATCCTCAACATCATTTATAGGCATTCCATGATGCTTGTGCCCTGCAAAATATAGATAATGAGTGGCAGAAGCTTAAGTTATTCCCAAAGACACTTACCAAAGAAGCAGAGAGCTAGTACCAGTCCTTAGAACCGAAAACCATCAAGAGGTGGAGTATGATGCTTGAACTATTCAACAACAAATATCAGACGTACTCCAGAGTGTCCAATTTGTGTAAACAGATCCAAGGCTGGAAACAAGATGCTTATGAATCTTTGGATGCTGCCATGACCCACTACTATACATTGCTACATGGTTGCCCGGGACATGGGTACACTAAGCAGGATCAACTTCCCCACATTGTGAATGGGCTAAGGAATGAAATGAGAAGAACTCTTGGGACTTACGCCCAAGGGAGACTTTCCCAACTTAGAGCCCAGGAAGTTGAAAGTTTGTTGGAACAAGTAGCATAAGAAGAGGGTGAGCTATGTAAGAGGGAAAGTGCGGAGGAGTACAACCGCGATCCCTCCCTTCGGAAGAAGGGAGTGAAATTTTGTGATGAAGAGGATGAGTCACCAATCGAAGAGTTGGTGAATTGGAAAACTTTGCCAATCCAAAAGCTAACAACCGAGGTATCAGCCAAAGTAGATCAAATGTGAGATTTCTTGGACTTAAGAATTGAAACAGTTTTGAAAGTTGTAGAAGAGTCTAAGGTAGAGCAAAGTAGTACCAAAGGAAAGAACAAGAGGAGAGATTTAAGCCCTGCACATAACAAGGGTAAGGGTAAAATCACTAACTCCGATGTGGCTGTAGATTCTGACACAAACAATGATGGTGGATGTGAGGTCTACTACTATGACCATCCTAAGGGATGTTGTCCTATTATCTCACATCTNCTGTCACTACCAAGCTCGGGAGTACTTCCGAAGCACTACTTCTTTTCCAAGAGACACTCCATACCCACATCATCCTCCTAATCCATCCACACCTCTTCCACCTCAAGTAGTTCCCGTAACACCTCCTACTCCAACAATGCAAGGGGAACTTCCTCCTCAACCGCAGCAACATCACGCTGCGAGAGCTATAAATATTCAACCTTCTACTGGTACTAACAACTGTAAAAAGATAAGACCTTACTTTAGAACCAAAATCTTGGACAAACTCTAGCAACAACAAGCAGTTGGGCACGTGTATAGGCCTCTAACCACTAACGCTTCGGAGAACCCTTTAGTCCAACAGCTAAGTACGCAAACGGTTATATTGACACATATCGTAACTAACTGGATAAAGGTGGGCCACCTTCCCAGGAAACTATCTAACCCTGGGAATCCCTTAATTCATTTATAGATCGTCGAAAATGAACCACATAAGGCTCTTCTTGACTCAGGTTCCAGAGTCAACTTAATTTCAAGAAAGATGTATCACGCCTGGAACCTGCCCCAACTTAAGCAGAGCAACATTCAACTAGGGCCGGCAGACGAGTCCATCACCATTCCCTTGGGATTGGTGGAGGATGTCATCACCACTTGTGTGGTTGGTCCTACCCAGCTAACTTTTTGGTGATCGAAGTGAACAACAATGAAGGGGACTTCCCAATTATAATGGGAAGGACATGGCTAAGTACAGTAGATGCATGCCTTAGGATCCGCGATCTTTCCTTGGAAATCTCTAAGGTAAACATATGTGGAAAGATCGAGAAGAGGAAAGTTTTATGTATCACATACAGTGATTCATCGGGTGATGACATGGAGGGATGCTCATCTCCTCCATGTAACAGGTGTGCCCTTGAAACTTTGCAACAAAGATGCCTGTATATAGCAACCACACAGCTAGTAGTAGACACCCCGTGGTTGAAAGCTACTCGTAAGAGCAGAAAAATATGCATGGAACGAACTGAGGAAACTCATGCTAATAATGAAATCATATATACATTGGAACATGAGCGTTGCCAACTTCCACCCTTGAATCTAAGATCATCGATTGGGAGAAGTTGGGCACTTCTTAGAAATTCAAATAGACGCTCACTATTTCGGATCTCTCCCTTACAACTCAGTCATGAGGGAGATGGCCACCTATGCTAATCATATGGGGCCCTCAGTCCTTTTTCAATTTTTTTTTACATGTTTTTGTTTTACAACGTTTTTTGTCTTACACATTTTTGTTTTACAAATTTCTTTAACTTTTCTAATTTTTGTTTTACAACATCGTTATACTTTTCCCTTTTTTGTGTGAGTGTGTGTGTGTATACACCCTGTAAGTTTGTCCCATAATAAGTGTTCAGATTGATGGTATGAACTATTTTCATATTGATTGCTAATGTTTAGTTTTTACCTTTAAGTTACAATGTTGATACTAAGGTATGTTTCTTTTGATATGGAAGGCAATGAGATCACTTCATCTATCCATCCACTAATTTCTATGCTTTCTCTTGGCTTGGAAATGTATAGTTCCCTTCTAATAAAAACTTTAACGAATTGGTGACTGGGGGTTTCTCAAACTAAGGAAGGACTCAAGGATTGTAAAGGGTATGACTTCAAGGGAACTTGATGCTTTTGTGTTGGTCATTCTCTTGGGTGCTTAGATGTTTCTTCTTGAGTTTTCTTACCGTTCCGATGTTCCCCAATTATCAGAAGCTGAGACAATAAAAATAAGAAGTCTTTGCATGGTTTGGTTCTCACGCATAAAAACACAAAACAACAAAAACAAACAAACAAAGTGAGAATTCAAAGCACACCCCTTAGATGAAATAAAATTTTAGCTACAAGCACTGGTTATGGAACCAAAAGCATTCTCTCTAACTAAGGCCCTTCTCACTTCGCATTCACTCCTTTGTTTCGCTGGAATGGTGGTGGATCTTTGAAGATGCATTCTTGTTATCCATGTGGATGGTTTAACCGAATGCATTGATGCGAAGTCACTGGAAGTGGTTGGTTTGAGGCCGGAGTTGGAATGAGATTTTCCAAGTCACATTAATTATAAACCACACAAGGGGCTGTACACCACCTTGTTCTTGGGATTCCATTCCATTTCTTTTCTCTCCACCCTTTTCTCTCATTATTCACCTCATTTCTAGTTGTATCATTAGTGTATATATTTTGGTTGCTACATTGTTTTCTTTTCGGTTAACTCTAGCGGTTAAGACTTTAACTCTTGTTCCAAAAGACATTCCCAGAGCCTATAGACTCTTTGAATGTGGGTTTGTCAGGGCATTAACAGCATGAGCCTACTTTGGGGAGGACCCACTGACCTTCCTATTTGGAGCATTAGTTAACTTCTTTTCCTTAACATTTTTGCAATTAATTATTATTTTGGTCATTCCCATCTTGACATCCATTTCACTGATGTTTTCAGTTGTCCCTTTTTATCTATCTTTCTTACTCCTTTTCCTTCTTCATTTTAACACTACCAGAGGTTCGCGATTATTCATGGGGGTATGGGGCCTACTTTTTTCGATTTTCTCCTAGCCCCAAAATTTTTTGATTTTCTTCCTAACCCCTACACCTTCGGTAGTCATCATTACAACATCTCCCGGTCCATATTAGCCATACCACAACCTAGCCAATGGACCTACACCGAAGCAAGGTATTAATTACTTAATGATTCATTTACACTTGCTAATATATGATTGTGTTGTGTGTGTAGATGGCGATCATGCAAACAATAGATTGGATCTAGAGCTGGAGCAAAACACTTGGAATGAAGTAATGTTGAAGCAGCTATACAAGGAGCAAGATTGATGGCGCGCTTATGGATGGACAACAGAAAGCGCAATCTTGGCGTTGGCAGTAGCAACACTTCTTTCTATCTCTCTCTTTCTCTCAAGCTACCAAAAAAGACCTAATGTCATTGTAATAAGGTGTTCATCCTTGTTGTCATGAACACCAATTTTGTCAAGCCTTATAATAATGATCCATTCACATGTCATCCCATTAGTTCCATTCCCCTCAATAATTCCATATCTTCCCTATATTATTGTAAGGAACTAGAGGACGAGTTTTCATTCAGTCAAGGGGGTATGATGAGACGCAATTTGCACAAGCCGTGATATCGCTGTCGCTGCTATATCGTGTCTTCCCCTGTGATATCACGTACATGATATCGCGACCCACCGCCAAATCTATAAATAAGATGCGGCACTCCCCTCATTTGCATATAGAGTTAGAAGTAGTAAAGCTCTGGTGGATTGATCACCCAAGAGATAGAATATTTTTCATGTGCTCGCAGTAGGAGTCCCCCAACTGAACGGCTCTTTATTCAAGCAGCTTTGTACTTGAACACAAGTTGTGTACAGTAATAAAGATGAACTTTGTGGATAAACCTTGCAGTACATGGATAGGTTAATTTAATGTTATTTATTACTTTCCTAGTAGCGCGGCATGAGTACAACTTGGTTATGAGCATTGACGAATGTGTACATCTAACCAAGGAATCGGCTACTCATTGCGATTAGATTCTCTCACCATTATCTCCTAGAACGTGGGGTAAGTATGACTTGGCTACGAGCACCTACGGGTGTGTACGACTAGTCAACGAATCGGCTACTTATCACAGTTAGGCTAGTTAAGTGCCTCAGTATGACCACTTTGAGCACGTGCATTACGTGTGGTAATCCCAGTAACGATTAGCGTTTGGTAGCCACAGTTGCATAGTTCAGGGTGTGTACGGTAAGTGGGAACAAATGTTGACGCTAGTTAATTTAGACTTAGGTCCTTAGTTAGAGTTAGTTAGTTTCTTCAACCCTTCACCCTTTCGCATAGGAGATAAACCTAAAAAGACCAAAAAAATCATATACCTCGGACTTACTTAACCACCATGACAACAACAAGTAATTTGGGAAGACAATGAACGATTAACCCCAAGTATTCCATGGGGCGTTTAGGCATTTAGTTTGCAGAGTTCGACTGGATCGCATGTGCGACGCTCGTTTCATATTTTTGAGTGTAGGGGTACCTTGCCACTCATCGTAGGCACCATTGCCAGGGACTAAGTGTTTGTACGCCAATTAGAACATTAGGAAATCTTTCACATCGTTGTGAGCCTTAATGAACCTTCAGGTTAATCAAAGAAAAATTATATACGCTAAATTCGCACACCAATAACAATGCCTTCTTCTCATAAGAGCAACTCACCACCTAAGGACCATACTAGAGACAGTCGGCAAGATAAAAAACATAACCAAAATTAGCCAAGTCCTAAGCAATATAAGATGACATATACTCATCCTGATGAGTATATTCCTAATTTTACTTTTGTTCTCCATCAAGACGAACAATTGCGGCGGAGAGATTTGCAAGGTAACATCGTGTTACCCCGAGATCAATCAATCTCTCACATGCTTTTCCGTGCCTTGGTACAGATTGGCATGCAAGAACATTATGTTGAATACGTTGTGGATGATTATGATATAAGGGATTATCATCCCACCACTTTGCAACGTATGAGGGACGAAAGGCAGGAGAGCCAACACACATTATTGAAGGGCAACGTTCCCCATGTCCTTAGTGAAATAGGAGACGAGGAACCCCTCATGGTGGGTTTCTTAGAAAATGATGTTCCTCCTCCTCACAATGGTGAAGAGGTTACGCATTAGAGCCTTCGATCAACTGTACATGCTATAGGCTCTAATCCCCATAACACCAACTGTTCACGGCAGGAACAACCACTCACGCTAAAGACGGACACTTAGATCGTTACGACAATTGGGGCCGAAGCAGCCGAAGAGAAGGTAAGAAACATCGCCATGGTGATGGATCCCCTTCCTCTTCTCCTTCATCTCACCATTCACACTCTCCTTCCACATCTGGGCGCAGCCATCGTGAGCATAAAGATGAGGATAAAAGTAAAAGAGATGAAAGACCTCGACAGGAAGGTCGAGAGGAGTTAGGACAAGGGCAAGGACATAGGGAGAGTAGGGAACCACCACGTAGACATCATAGAATTCATGACAGGGATGATCATGATGAACCCCTACTTGCTTGAAGCATGCTAGACATCACAGAGGTAGTTAGGATCCCCACAAGGCACTTAAAAGATAATAGGATCAAGCATTTGGACATAAATAATATCCCACGTTTTGAAGGGGGATACAACACTGATCCTCAACATCATTTACAGGCATTTCACGATGCCTGTGCCTTGCAAAATATATATAATGAGTGGCAGAAGCTTAAGTTGTTCCCAAGGACACTCACCAAAGAAGCAGAGAGCTGGTACCAATCCTTAGAAATGGAAACCATCAGGAGGTGGAGTACGATGCTTGAATTGTTCAACAACAAATATCAGACGTACTCCAGAGTGTCCAATTTGCATAAGCGGATCCAAGGCTGGAAACAAGGTGCTTATGAATCCTGGGATGCTACCATGTTCTGCTACTATACATTGCTACATCGTTGCCCGAGACATGGGTATGCTAAGCGGGATCAACTTCACCACATCATGGATGGGCTAAGGAATGAAACAAGAAGAACTCTTGGGACTTACGCCCAAGGGAGACTTTCCCAACTTAGAGCCCATGAAGTTGAAAGTTTGTTGGAACAAGTAGCACAAGAAGAGGGTGAGCTACATAAGAGGGAATGTGCGGATGAGTACAACTGTGATCCCTCCCTTTAGAAGAAGGGAGTGAAATTTTGTGATGAAGAGGATGAGTCACCAATCGAAGAGTTGGTGAATCGAAAAACTTTGCCGATCCAAAAGTTAACAACCTAGGTATCGGCCAAAGTAGATCAAATCTGGGATTCCTTGGACTTAAGAATTAAAATATTTTTGAAAATTGTAGAAGAGTCTAAGGTAAAGCAAAGTAGTGACAAAGGAAAGAACAAGAGGAGAGATTTAAGCCCTGCACATAACAAGGGTAAGGGAAAAATCACTAACTCCAATGTGGTTGTAGATTCTGACACAGACAATGATGGTGGATGTGAGGTCTACTACTATGACCATCCTAAGGGATGTTGTCCTATTATCTCACATCTACCGGAGTCTGGGGTGTATGCATTAAATCGAAGACTTAATCAATGGCAAACACCCCAAAGGTTGCCTTATCCACAAGGTAACCCAAGGCAGTTCCACCAACCACTAACGTATTATCCAAGTGGAACTCCACCATAGCCCATCGGATAGCATCAACAATGGAAATACCCAAAATCATGTGGGATGCCATCGCCGAAACAACAGTACCCTTACCGGCAGCCTGACCCTTATGGATATTATGTGTAGCAACCAATTTCTCCAAGTGACTCTATCGGTCACGCAACCCCCAACCATCACTACCAAGCTTGGGAGTATTTCCGAAGGACTCCTTCTCCTCCAGGAGACACTCCATACCCACACCATCCTCCTAATCCATCTGCACCTCTTCCACCTCAAGTAGTTCACGTAACACATCCTGCTCCAACAATGCAAGGGGAACTTCCTCCTCAACCGCAGCAATGTCGCACTGCGAGAGCTGTAAATATACAACCTACTGCTGGTTCTGACAACTATAAAAAGATAAGACCTTACTTTACAAGCAAAAGACCAGACAAACTCTCACAAAAACAAGCAGTTGGACACATGTATAGGCCTCTAACCACTAACGCTTTGGAGAACCCTTTAGTCCAACAGCTAAGTATGCAAACAGTTATGTTCACACATACCGTAACTAACTGGATAAAGGTGGGCCACCTTCCTAGGAAACTATCTGACACTGGGAATCCCTTAATTCATTTACAGATCACCAAAAATGAACCACATAGGGCTATTCTTAACTTAGGTTCCAGAGTCAACTTAATTTCAAAAAAGATGTATCATGCCTGGAACCTGCCCCAAGTTAAGAAGAGCAAAACTCAACTAGGGCTGGCAGACTAATCCATCACCATTCCCTTGGGATTGGTGGAGGACGTCATCACCACTGTGTGTGGTTGGTCCTACCTGAAACACCACAAAATTTTGAGCTTAGTACTTTTCCGACAAGAATCAAGCTAAGTCACGATGCTCCCCAACATGACTAAAGCTTAAGGGACCCACAGACATCTTTAAAGCAGAGTCGAACTTAATGAGGAGTAGTTCCTTGGGACCCACCGACGACCATGACAACATCTACTATCAAACATTGCAACTTCAGAGATCAAGATACTTAGTCTTCACTAAGTATACATTCTCAGCGTATACGCCCAAGTATGCATTCTCAGCATATATGCCCAATGTATATGCCCAACAGGAATAGTGTATACGCCCAGCGTATATGCCCAACATTCTCAGCGTATACGTCCAACATTCTCAGCATATATGCCCAACATTCCCAGCGTATACACCCAGCGTATGCACCCAACGTATATGTCCAATGTGCACATCTCACATGTACACTCAGCATGTATAACTAGTGTATACGCCCGACACGCAACCCCCAAAGATAGCACGGAAATAGCACTTCAGAGCAAGATTTGGTACAAGGCATCAACTCACGCGAACAGAGCAATCATTAGGTGTTGACATCATGCATTTTGGGGTCCATACGCTGAGCATGTACATCCTGCATGCTCAGCGTATATGCCAAGCATGCATCCACAGCGTATACGCCTAGCAGATGCAACACATTGTACACTTGTAACATTTCATTCTTTTGCACCTAGTCAATGCGCCACGTGTCACCCAACTCGAGTCTAACGTCTAAATCTATATAAAACCCCAAATTTTTCATTAGATTGAGGTTAGCAATTTTTGAGCAAACCAGAGACAAAGAGAAACAGAGATGCTGAGAGAACATAGCAGAAACCTTGTATGCTGGACCTTACCCTACACGCTGAGCATATAGCTTTTACGTTGTGCCTGCAGTTGAACCCAACACACAGTCATCCACTGGGGCTATTCGTCCACCTTGTGTCAGAGTCACAACTACATTAGACTGGTGCATTGTAACTCTCATCTCACAATAATATTGCTACATTTCTTTGCTAAAATCTGTTACAGTTTTTCATTAATCGTTGCATTTTTATTGTTTACACTCTTGTACGTTTATGCTCCGTTTACATCAGCTACGCCATTTATGCTTTGTTTTATATTAGTTATGTCATTTATGTATAACCCAGCATATAGCATATCAGTGTACGTTCGAGAAAATCCTTGCCTGATCCGCGTGCGGACCACTTAAGGTACTCTACCTTTGTTAATTCCAGCTTGTCCTCAAGTGAAGGTAGGGTCTTCTGTGCATGTTTGAGGATCTCTTGGTCTCTATTCTGTTCCAGCCGAAGACCGATGATTTTGGACGGTACAGAAATTGGCGCTAGAAGGAGGGCCGAAATTGCTTAAAACTTACTATGCTTCAGAACTCCCAGCAAGGGAGGAACCCATTGTCTAACATCATAACTCAGGACCAATACAATTTCATATGCTTGAAAATACAAGTAGGCCTAACCGTGGACCAAACTGAGATGGAGGTTAAAAGACAATACGAATTGTTTCACAGGGGAGGACATGAGTTCATCCCTTCATCATACGATATCATTCCTCTCCCAGAGCATTACTCTAAGCTTATCTCTCAGCTCCTCCTACTAAAGAATCAGCCCCTGGACCAGTCCATGGCAAATCCTCAATTGGAAGAGGAGGATGATTTCGCAACTCAGTCTGAGAATGAAGATTCGTATCACACCCTCAACCCACAAACTTATACAAACCCATCGTTTCACCCATTCACAGGTGAAACTACGTCCCTCCAGCCATTCAAAATCATGCAAGCGCATATGCCTCAACAAGAGGCACCCACTCTCATCCCCATTCCTCTAGCGACCGATGTTCAAGTCAACACGCTTCCCCTCGCAATTCCTCCTACAGCCACGGTACCCTCGTTCTTACAAATGCAACCTCCTCACAATAATGTAGGAGTAACCTTTCCACCCTGGGTGATCAGGATGCTGCACGTAATACCTTCTTCTACATCTGCTCATTACATACCGCAGATCCCAACCCAAGGAACATCCTTCACAACTATAACCCAACAAGTTCATGGGATTCCTACACAAAACATGACCGGGCAATGGACAGCAATTGGTGGTCAATCACATCAACCCCCCCATTATAACATACCCCCTCACATAATTCTACCAGCTAACATCCCTCAAGGAAAACCACAACAACAGCAACCCCTTGCCTACAACGTGTCACCCCTAGCACCGCCCGCTACAAATATCCCGCAAGTACCGCCTCCAACTACATAGCTTTCTATCTTCCAACCCACTATCCAACAATCTAACATGTATACCATACAACATCCCCAACCTCCTATCTCCTCTAGTGCTCAAGACTAGGCTGACGCTAAAAAACTAATGCAGGAACTAACTGATGAGGTAAAACACCTCAAGAAAACTACCGACGGAGAACTGAAGGTAGTGGACTTCTATCACGATGACCCTATCAGCTCTTCGATTCCGCCCCTAACATTACCCAAGGGAGTATCATTGCCTACGTTGACCAAATACAATGGGGAGATAGACCCTAATGCTCATCTCATAACGTTCAAAATGGAGTGCACACTACTTCAGGCATGGCCACATGCCATTTTACGAGTGTTCCCCATGTCCCTTGCAGGGAGAGCGCTTGATTTGTATCAAGCCCTGCCACGGAACTCAATATCTTCTCTGGAAGATTTATTACATCAATTCGTCACTAGGTTGAAATATAACTTGAAGCCTAAGGCAACACTTGATAGCCTCATACAAGTTAAACAAGCACCCCTTGAACCTATCCAAAAATTCATCCAGCGATGGAGTGCTGCTCTCAATGAACTCCATGAGCCCATCCCAGAGATGTATCTCCTCACAATCCTAAAAGGGGCTGTCACCAACTTCATCAAATCCAAACTATATTATCTTAATGCACGTAATCTAAGTCAAGCATTTGTACAAATCAAGAGCATAGAGGAGGTAGCACAAAACAGTCATGATCCTGCATATTTAGCCTTTAAGAATCAACATAGTAAGAAAGATAAAGAGAACGTTAAAACAACTATAGCGGCATTAGCAGAAACACAACAAGAAAATGTGGGACAATAAAGAAAACTGCCTATTTCCCCTACTAATTATGCTAAACCCACTCCCATGATCGCACCAGAATCATCCTCATCACAGAACCCAACACCGAATCGTATGAGAAAATTTGAGAGGAAGGACCCCTCTCAATACACACCACTACCCATGAAACCATCATAGTTGTTCGACCAACTCCTGAAGGCTGGATTAATGAAACATAAACAGTTGTCCCCTACAGCGATCCAGAGGCATGATCGGTTTTGTCAACTTGTTCAGAATCCAATCCTAGCAACACCAGATGAGCCCCCAGTACCAAAAGGCTTTAGAATGGACCGTTTCTACGATTATCATCAATGTAATCGGCATGGCACAGATTACTGTTTCACCCTAAAACAAGATATCCAACGAATGATCAATGGAGGTCAGATCACTTTTGACGAAGCCAACCCGGTCCAACCATAAAACCAGGCCATGGGTGTGTATAAAGATCATCTAAATACCAAAGAGGTACCGTACATGATCAACACAATCTACCTTGATAACGAACCTGAAACACCTAGCATTAACACCGTCTATTCTAACCATGAGTAGCAAATGCCTAATAAACCATTTGCGGTGTGTATTCCTCCCACTGTATAAACATCTATGCCTCAACCATCATGCCCCCCATAGAAGCCTTATGTCATCCAATTATCCCCTACCGTAGCAACTTCTAACACTCCAACAAGCGAAAAACCATACATGGTGTGTGCACCTCCCATTGCTACTACCATAAACACACCAACACCTCCTATTCGGCCCACTCCCTACATGGTCCGAGTACCACCTGCAGTTGCGATAGCGGAGGTACAACATCCAGCCAAGCCAACTCCATATATTGTTAGGATACCTAAACATCCTGATGACCATCAATCATCCACTCTGCAAGCATAAAACAAATCGACCCCCTATGTCGTCAAAGTTCCCAACCGGCCTGACACTCAACCGCATGCAACCGTCCAACCACAACCTCATCCTTCTCCATATGTAGTACGGGTACCAAAGCAACCTGAGGTCCTGAAACCAACTGCACCCCCACATCACACATGAGAACGCCTAGCAGATAAGGTTACATGTGAACGCTTGGAGAAGGAGCATCAACGGCTAGCCTTAGGACCTCCTAAACCTACCCCGTTAAATGCAGTACCCATGACACCACCTAATGATAAACCAAACACAGGTCATGAGGGTGAATCATCTAGAAAACATGGTATGCCCAAATCAATGATTCCAGGTAAAAATGATAAAGCAACTATGCATGAAATAAAATTGTTAGGCCGAATGGACCAAATCACTATCGATAAGCATGTGCCCAATAGTAGAGATCTAGTGACGGCTCTAATGCAGGTCACGTAGACACTCAAACAAAAAAATACTTCACTGAGCTTATACGACCTAGTGTTGACATCTCAAACCCACCGCGAAGCTCTAGTGCGCATGTTAACTTCTATCCCAGTAAGCGAAGACTTGCCTCCAAATGAACCTTCAATTCATGCGGTAATGTACTCACCTCAAGGATCAACTTCCAAGCCATTAAGTTTCCACAATGACAACATCAAGGTGGATGGGAAAACAGGAGAGGTAACAACAGCACCTATGTTCATAACAATATGAATAAATCAATTCAAGATACATAGAGTGCATGTAGATGATGGAGCCGCTACAAATGTAGTGCCATATCCCATCGTCAAACAACTAGGGCTTACAGAGCTAATCAGACCAACCGCCACCACGTGTTTGAAATCATTCAGCGGATCGCGTGTGATAGTCAAAGGCACCGTGACTTTAGACTTTATAGCAGAGGATCAATTTCCCACATCTGCCAACTTTATGGTCATCGATGAAATGCCAGGGTTCAACCTAATATTCGAAAGGCCTTGGCTAGCCCAACTAAAAGTAGTCTCTTCCCCTATACACCAAGAGATTCACCTACCTTACGAAGGCAGTGAAATCATTATACACGGGGAGGCTGCTACACCCATCATCTCATCGTACATAGACACAGACCAAGGCTTAGAGGTCAAGCTCGAAGAGCCTAAGCCAGACGATACAAATGAACAACAACCACTAGGCGATAATCTTTTAGACACAAAGGAAAATCCACTCAAAACAGAAGTACCTGGGCTTGAAGTCATGCATGCACAGCCTCACTTAGAAACTACAACTGACACAGAAACCATGATACATGAAGAAATGATGGAAAACACCAACGTGGGAACTATTCCATCAGATGTCCCTTGGGCTGAATTACCATTCAACGTGATCAGTGAAGGGGACACTGAATATAGAATCACACCTGCTAATGCATCTCCTAACATTAAAATGAGAAAAATCAAAAAATTACTAAACCAATAAACAACAAACTATCCGAAATGACATTAAACTACAAATAGTCCGGAATGATGTTAAACTACCATTCTAAGTCCGGAATGACGTTAAACTATCATGTCTGCAATGACATAAAACTACCCATGATTAGAAATGATCGATCTACCAAGAGATATCCACCTGTGTCATTTGAAACCTCCCTTGTTCACGCATGGTCTGAAATGGCCTTAAACTAGTACATGTGGCCTGAAATGGCCTTAAACTAGTGCGTATGGCCCGAAATGGCCTTAAACTAGTACATGAAACCTCTCTTGCTTACGCATGGCCCAAAATGGCCTTAAAATAGTGCGTACGGCCCGAGATGTCCTTAAACTAGTGCGAGTCGCCCAAAATGGCTTTAAACTAGATCATCTATCTACACTTTGTTTTCTCCCAAATTCCAGTTCATTGTTTGAATTTACGCTTGCATTATCGTGTTGTCAATAATAATTTTCGCAATTATCTTTCACTTATAATTACAATCCTACTTATAATTACATTCGTGCACTACACTTAAACTACAAAAACAAACCAAAACATTTTACATTGTCGCGTTGTGTTTACATTTAAATCCAAAATCCACAACAAAGAAATATAGGTAGAAATATATATACATGTAATGATGTACAATTACAAGAGTTAACTGATTTTATTCATCTCTTCAATACAACTCAGAATTTTCAATTTAAAATTCACGTATAAATTTGAGTCAAAATAATTTTGAAGCAAAGATCAAACATCAAGGACAGGAGGATCATCCCCTTTGGACCCGCTGGCACCATGGGTCCCTACTCCACTGGCGCCAGCTTCTTGAACATCATCATCATCTTGACCCTATGAAATGCAAAAGAAACAACCAACATAAGAACAAAAGAAAAAACTTTCAAAAAGAATTCAACGAATGAATTTCATGATAACAAAATGCTTACCGTAGGGGATCCCCCTAAACCGAATTCCAACCGGTGGAGGATTTCCTCCTCTAAGATGCTTGCCCAATCAGTCCCATTAAGGCCTAGATTGACGTTTTCCAAAGCCTTCCCCTTGTCAACAGCCGACCAGGTAGGATGCTTTAAAGGGAATTTACCCACAGAAACCTCTCCAGAAGTGGTTGTAATTACCCTTGTAGGCGATTCCATCTCAACAGTTGTATTCTGAGCAAAGGTATCAAACGTAGAGTGTAGACCCAGACCCTCGAAAAACATTTCAAGCTGACGCTTTTCAATCGATACTTCTTTCAACGATTTCTTGTAATGGTGGTTGTGGTTCTTCTCATCCTGACCCCACTTAGGCACCTTGGAAGCAAAAGCCTTCTAGTCCTGGCACTTGAGGTTTAGTAGGTCTACTTGGGCCTTACGCTGTACTAGTTTCCGAGTTAGTGATGCATGGCGATTGAGTAGGTTCCAATACCTAGTGTAGGTAATCTCAGAGGTCTTCCAAGAGCAATATCCTATTAGTCTGGCTGAGGCAAACTCATAGCGAGCCTTGAGATCATCATGCTCAGCTGATAACTTCGAAACTTCTTTCTCCTTTCCTTGGATTTGCAACCATAACTATTCGATGGAACGCCTACAAGTCCACAACGATTTGCCGTTATGTACAAGACCTTCTGCCACCTTCTCATAGACCAGCCTGGGTACCTGTTCAACTTCTAAGGGTAGTGTAGGCAAAATTTCAATGCTAACGGTCTCAGATGGATCCCACTTCAGCTTGGCACCTATGCACACAAAAAAGAATAGGCATTAAAAATTAGACAACAAAAAAGGGGTGTGAAACTCTAAAGCTGCAAAAGACTTGAAACATTTGTACCTATCTTAGGGTGGGCTTCATGAATATGTTCGACCACCTCATCGACAATGCTGGTCACGAAATCCATTTTACTTGGCATCTCTATCCAAGAAAATGGTCTACGAGTATGAGGTGGACTGGCCTCAGGGGGCATTTCAGGGGGAACCACCTTCATGGGTACCTCCAACCGCATTGTATGAATTATCCTACCTTCGTCTGGAAGGGATAAAAACATAAAAGTAAAACACCATGGGAGACAACGATTCACAAAGCAACACAATAAAACAAAAGGAAACATACCATCTCCTCTAACCCCTTCCAGGTTTGGAGGCTCATCTAGGTCCAATCTTCCTTTAAGGAAGCTGCTGAACATTTCATCAACACCACCCTGGTCATCGACCAGTTCTATTTCAGTGGTGTCTTCTCCCAGCTCTTCTTTCCCTTCCACCTGATCTTTGTCCACCTCTTCTTCCTCGATTATCAACTCCGTTGTAGCCTCCTCCTCCTTGATGATGGTCTCTAACTCCTGTCTCCTCACTTCACGAGTCAAGTCTGAAAGCATTAGTTGCATGTAAGCAGTCAAAATGAAAAATATGGATAAGATGAAAATGATAAAGTAATAAGTGCGCCAAGTTTACTTACCTTGGATAGGCACTTTGAACCATATTCGCTTCACCTTTGGTTCTTCCACATTTGAGGCCACCTCTGTTGAGTGTTCACGCTTCGAGAGCTTCGACTTGGCCTTCCCAACACTCTCTTTGATGACCCGTTCAGCTCTCTTTGCAGTGTAGGGCATGTCGTTTGGCTCCAACCCCACACTATCACATGTGTGGATTGAGGTACCAAATGACCCTCCTGTCATGATGGACACAGATTCATCAATCCCCTCAGGAACATCTTGGGACTCAGCTGTCTTGAACAAATGGTTGATCCACGAATAAGATAACTGAGTACAATCTCGTAAGACATATTTATTGTCTGCGCAAACCACTAGAAACTCGACCAAGCGACGAAGATAGCTAGCAAAGAATGCAAACGTAAAATGAGACTGCGCCTCAACATTTGAGCGCAACCGCACTATCTCCTTATGAAGGCCCAACAACAAAAACTGAGCCCAGTTATAATGCATCCCTATTTCTAAGATGGTTCGCATGATGTGCATAGCTTCAACACCAAGACTCCTCACCTGGGGCAGGGACTTAGGGAACACCCGTGCCCTAAACAGGGGATATAATTCATTAACTTCCTCAACCTTTGACTCCCCTGCATAGGGAATCCCTTGGTGCCCTTGACAATACCCAACCAGTCCTCTAGTTCACATACCATATGAAGCTCTTTCTAAGCCCTATCCAAAACTACATTTATGCCATCCGCCGGTACACTGAATAGGTCCAAAAAGAATTCGGCTGACAGATGGAAGACTATCTTGACACCCTTAATATGGATGCTGTAGTAAGAGACGAACTTGTCAAATGAATCAACAATTCTGATCATTTCAGCTATTGACACACCAAGGCTCGAGGTTGTAAACAACTCCATGAGGCTGGCATTATCTAAGCAACGGACAATAGATGGCGAGGCATGGGTGCACAACCACTTCTGTGCCTTGCTAATCTCCCCGAACTTCATTGACAGGGTACCCTAAGTTCATCCTGTCGTGACAGGGTCTCCACTGGGAGGGACATTAATTGTAGATACAATTTGAAACCATCGCATCAGTATAACCACCAATAGTCAGAAAAACACACTAAGGCATCTAGAAAATATTGTCACTTACCTTCAGTTGTGGACTTAGAGGTGCTAGAAGTCAGGTCAGCATCATGAAGGAAGACTGGTCCATTGCATGACCAATCCCCATGCAGCCATCCACGAGCCGTGCACTATGCAAATGCTCTAGAAAATCCTTTATGGAAATGGACAATATCACCCTTGGTTTGAGCTAACACATCTCCGCGAAGGGTGGGATCCACCATAAAGGTCTCTAGAGCAGTATGAGCTAGGCAAGCCCATCATCATCAATGCATGTCCCATCTTGGTTAACTTGGGGCCTACAAAAGAACGATCGTCAAAATAGAAGCAAAACACCAAACAATCAAAACCCATAAATGATAAACTAAACGATCTTACCTCTCTACCCGATACACCATGCTAGGAGTGTTCTGAAATAATGTGTGTGCCCGTGTACCCAGAAACAGGGTGTTGTTGAGATAATCACGCCCTCATGGCAATAGGTCCCATACGCATGCTAACAGGTGAGTAGATCTGGGCCCTCCAAAGGGAGCGTCCTCGATCACAAGTGGCCCCTCGTCAATATCCTCCATGAAGACCGTGACGCCCTCTGAAGCTCCCGACAACATAGCCTCAAGCACACTCTATGCCACTTGTTCGCTCAGATGTGACCAGACCACCACCTTAAATTTGTCTAGGATAAAGACAAGGAATTCACATGCCCCTTCCCTGAACCATACCCCATTGTTGTCAATGGTTAGATCAGGGGTAGGTTCATCGGCCTCAAGGGGGCCAAACCATGCCGGTACTCCAACTAGCTCAACTACCAGGAGGAAAGGTTCAGTATCCCTGTAGGTAACCAAAATGCTACAATAAATCAGCCATACATGAAAAGGAGATAAAACAACAAAATTCCATGTTGTAGGCCAACACTTCGAAGAAAGTTGCTAACTGTTCACACATAGCGTATACGCTGCGAAGAAACCATCTACACTCATCTATACACCCCCAAAAAAAAACAAACAAAACAAAATTGCTAACTGATTACACTCGGCGTATACGTTGCCTAAAAAGAACAAACCATTTATGCTAAGCGTATACGCTGTGAAAAGTTTACGCTATATGCTATGAAAAAAGTCAGCGTATACGCTGTGAAAAGTTTACGCTATACGCTATGAAAATAGTCAGCATATATGCTATGAAAAGAGTTTACGCTGTGATAACAATCAGCGTATACACTGTGGAAATCGTTTACGCTATGTACTGACAAAACAGTTTATGCTATGTACAGTTAAAACCTTCTATGTTGTACGCTATAGAGACCCTCTACGTTGCGGGTCTACACTACTCTAAGCATACAGATGTTGTACGCTACAACAGGCCCTCTATGCTGAGGGTCTACGCTACTGAAACCCTCTACGCTACTGAAGCTATCTACGCTACGAAAATCGTCTATGAAAGATAACTAGTACAGATGGAAAAATTAACAGAGGCAGGATTAGAGCCTACCTGTGTGACAATCCAGGCCACGATGGAACCCTTGGCCTAGGCTGACACTGCAACATGGCCTCGATTTCCTCCGTGAAAGTTAGGTTAGGCCCTTTCCTCCCCTGGCCTTCTACCTCCTTGCCCGTGCCCATTTTGGTGTCCTCTATGCTAAGATTGACAGGTTTATGCTAGAAATCAAAACTGCATGCCGAACTGAATCCTGTAGGCTGAGTCTAAGCCTCTACGCTCACGCTAAGTTGGGGCCTCTACACTCACGCTTATGCTAGGTCTTGGGTCTCTACACTCACACTGAAGTTCGAAGCCTCTATGCTTCTACATTTACGCTGGGGTTTGGTGGTTTATGCTTACGCTGAAGGTTTACGCTTACGCTGAAGGTTTACGCTTACGCTGAAATTTTACGTTCACGATCGCTTCAAGTTTGGTGCTTCCAACTGATAGCCTTACGCTATATATAGCACCTCACCAACCCCGTCGCCGCTGTCGCCTTTCATTTTTTTAATGTTTTTAAATAGTTTATTAATTTTATTTAAAAATCGTTCAAAATACAAAATAAACAAATATATATATATATATAAAAAAAATTATAAAACAATATGAACACTACCACATGCCCACATGGAACATTGTGGTGCAAACTCTCCGATGCGAATTATACGATGACTAGGCATTGTCAAATCACCCCTTCGGCCCGGTATTGCCTTAAAATGCCATTACGGCCCGGTAAGGCCTTAAACTATCACAAGCTCCCCCATATAGCCCGGTACAGCCTTAAACTGCCACACACGGCCCGATAAGGCCTTAAACTGCCATACGTCTGGTGCGATGATAAACCACCATCATGCATGTACACATGATTTCCGTTGCTAAGAAACATGAAACAACACCTATTAGCTCATTCTGCCCTCTGTCTATTGGCAGGAGCAAGCCCGATGGATTGTTGGTGTTTATCCACACCCTTGATCATCGATGGACCGTATGGAAAAATCACAAGAGAAATCGACATAAACTCCATCAGCTTAAGTACATCAACGGAAGACATACTCGTAGCCTCAACACAAAAAATGCTAAATAGCTACAAGGGCATGACAAGATCTCTCGACATAGAAGCTGATAGTAACACTGAAGACCCGCTCACTGAAACCCCCATCGTTATGCCTTATGGTGAAACCAAAATATTAAAATTGAGTACATTATTGCAACCTCAACTGGCCAAAGACATAGAAGACATGCTTCGAAACAACATGAAAGCATTCGCTTGGTCATACACGGACATGCCCGGATTAGACCCTTGAATCGTCCAGCACAATATTATCCTTGATCCAAAATTAAGGCCAGTAAAACAAAAGGCACGAAAGGTTAAACCTAAGGTAGCGTTGGTAGTTCACAATGAGATCACCAAGCTTTATCAGGCAGGTTTCATTCGGGCTATCGATTACACCGATTGGGTATCAAACATGGTCATTGTCCCGAAAAAGAACGGAAGTATTCGCTTATGCATTGACTTCCGAAATCTAAATATTGCGACCATAAAAGATGATTTTCCTCTACCCAGCATTGATCAACTTGTTAACTCGACCACTGGGCATGCCCTATTATCTTTTATGGATGGCTTCTCAGGATACAGCCAGATACACATTAACCCGGAGCACCAGCTCCAGACTACCTTTATGACACCATGGGGATCCTTTTGTTACACAATGATGCCCTTCAGTCTCAAGAATGCTGGGGCCACATATCAAAGGGCGATGACATTTACTTTTAGTGATTACATGCTGCACTCACTCAACGACTATGTGGATGATATCATTGTTAAATCAAAGACATCAGAACAACACGTATAAGATCTTAACTTAGTACTAAAGTGTTGTTTAAAATATGAATTGAGACTTAACCCAAAGAAATGTGTCTTTGGAGTCAAAACAGAAAAAATTCTTGGATTCATAGCCTCGGAAAAAGGGATACAAGTAGACCCCGATAAAGTTAGGGCCATAACAAACCTAAAACCACCTAGCAACCTTACCGAACTCCGAGGTCTACAAGGTAGATTACAATTTATCAGGCGTTTGATAGAGAAACTAACGGACAAGTTGAAACCTATGAACCACTTGCTACGCAAGAATGTCCATTTTGAATGGACTCCACAGTGCCAGGAAGCATTTGACAATATCAAAACAGCACTTGTTCAACTACCCACAGTATATCCACCTCAAAATTATAAACCATTTTACATCTACCTTGCCACTTCAGACTCGTCAATCACGTTCATGCTTTGCCAAAAACGAGATGATGGGACCAAAGTCCCTATCTATTACTTAAGCCATGCATTAGTAGCCCATGAGAAGAAGTATAACAGGGTGGAGTGGTCATGTTTAGCTCTTACCTTTTCCTCAAAGAAATGGCGACATTACCTCTTCCATAACCAAGTCAACGTAATCTGCAAGGATAATGTGCTCAGAGCCATCACAAGAAACATTTATGAGTTAAGTAGAATAGCCCGTTGGAAAGCCATGATAGCCAAGTTTGACCTACACTACATAGCGTAAGCATTAGTTAAGGGTCAAGCCATAGTGAATCAAATGATCACATCACCAATGCATGATCAAGCAACGATAGAACCTGAGTTCCCTGATGAAAATGTAAGTGCAATAGACATAGTGCTCAATGACTACAATGCCATCTTGAACTTTGATGGGGCATCCACCTCTCGAGGGGGAAGTATTGCCGCCGTCATCACCTATCCCTCCGGGGAGATCCAACCCTTTGCTTATCGTTTCGACTTTCATTGTACCAATAACGTAGCAGAGTATGAAGGTCTCCTTAGAGGTCTAATGGCAGCACTAGCTTCAAACATCACACAACTAGTGATCTGAGGAGACTCACAACTAGTTTTGAACCAAGTCACAGATGTTTACACATGCAAAGCGTAACATTTACAACCATACTATGACTTAGCCGAACACTTAATGAGGCAATTCGAAAACATGGACGTACAACATGTCTCCAAAAACGAGAATACCATCGCACATGTCCTAGCCATGCTAGCGCTAAACATATTACCTGACATGTTCCATACATTGCCAAGCTTCATAATCAGTTGTGCGAAACCGATAACCGATACACTCGATACATTACCAATTGCATCTGTTAGCACAACACACGCGGTAGAATGGTATGATGACATAAAAGAGTACCTTCTACACGGTGAAACACCACGACATCTAATGAATGCAAAAAAAGATGTGGTACGAAAGCATTCTTGGCAATATGCACTGGTAGGAGACACATTGTGTCGTCGATCCTACGAAGGCATACTGCTAACATGCGTTAGTAGCACCGATGCCCAAACCATCATTGAGCAAGTACATGACAGACTATGCGGAGGACATATAGCACCTAAAGCAATGGCAACGAAAATAAGACGCCTAGGCTATTATTGGCCACACATGGAGTATGACTGTCTCTCCAAGGCTAAAACATGTAGTACCTGTCAAAAACATAGTAATCTGATTCATGTCTCACCAAATGAGTTGCATACAGTGCAAATCGCATGGTCCTTTCAAAAGTGGGGGTTGGACCTTATCGGACCAATAACACCCTCATCTTCTATAGGGCATAGCTTCATCATAATCACAACAGAGTATTTCATGAAGTGGGTAGAAGCTGTTCCCCTTCGAAAACCCACATCTAAACACATATGAAACTTCATTTTTGAAAACATTGTGACCCGTTTTGGCATCCCCATGACCATCATCGCTGATAACGGGCCGCAATTCAGCAATGCTGAAACCAAAACTTTCTGTGAAAGTCTAGGGATCAGAAACTCATTTTCATCCCCTTACTACCCTCAAAGAAATGGGCAAGTAGAGGCCACAAATAAAACCATTATCATAGTACTCAAAAAGATGCTTACCCAAAGCAAGAAAAGATGGCACGAGCAGCTGGTATACGCACTGTGGGCATATCGCACTACGCATCAAACTTCAACAGGTAAAATACCATATAGCCTAGTTTATGGTTCAGAAGCTGTTTTACCCTTGGAATTACAGGTACCATCTTTAAGGATCACACTTTCTAGACTCCTCAATGAAGGGCAAAATAATTACCTACACATCATTAACCTAGACTCAGTGGAGGAGGAATGCATACGTGCACTCGATCAGATCGAATGGTACCAAAAACGATAATGACAATGCCATTGGCACGATGTTCATAAGCGTCCAATCAAGGAAGGTGACCTTGTACTTAAGGCTATTCGGGTACACTCGGAAAAATTCTTAGCAAACTAGAAAGGGCCCTACTTGGTCACCAAAGCATACGGCAATGGAGCATTCAAGTTAGCTGACATGGAAGGAAATGAGCTTGCAAATCTGACCAATCACTTGTTCTTGAAACTGTTCCACGTTTGAACATAGATTCAAGTATGTGCTCGTCCTGGCATCATGAAGGTAAACTGATACCACAACTCATCCTGGCATCATAACGGTAAACTGATACCACAGCTCGTCCTGGCATCATGACAGTAAACTGATACCACAGCTCGTCCTGGCATCATGATAGTAAACTGATACCACAGCTCGTCCTAGCATCATGATGGTAAACTGATACCACAGCTCGTCCTAGCATCATGATGGTAAACTGATACCACAACTCATCCTGGCATCATAACGGTAAACTGATACCACAGCTCGTCCCAGCATCATGATGGTAAACTGATACCACAGCTCGTCCTAGAATCACGACAGTAAACTGATACCACAGCACAGTCTTGGCATCATGACTTAAAACTGATACCAAAGCTCGTCCTGGAATCATGACGATAAACTGGTACCACAGTGTGTCCACAAAGACAATAAATTAGCACCCGTCCGACACGACAATAAACTACCACAGTTGCATTCACCAGAGTCCGCTAAGACTATAAACTGGTTTGCCTCTTCACGGTCCACTAAGACTAGAAAATGGCAATGCACCGTCCGCCACCATGCTAAATGGGAAATGTCCAACGGGTCATGACAATCCCTTGGTCAGTTCCCAATCCCCACAATCTCCATTTCCCTATCCAGCTACAAATTTCACTTCCCCAATCCTAGGTACTACTGAACACAGTATGATGATGTCTAGCCAGGTGCCAACGGATAACATTTCTACCAAGTTGCTTGTGGTGTTTTGCACTTCTTTGTCGACGCTTCTCAGGTTGATTCCTACAAGCGTCAACAAAGAGGGGCCAATGAAATACACAAAATTCTGAGCTTAGTACTTTTCCAACAAGAATCAAGCTAAGTCATGATGCTCCCCAGCATGACTAAAGCTTGAGGGACCCACAGACAACTTCAAAGCAGAGTCAAACTCAACGAGGAGCAGTTCCTTGGGACCCATCGACGACCATGACAACATCTGCTATCAAACATTGCAACTTCAGAGATCAAGATACTTAGTCTTCACTAAGTATACATTCTCAGCATATACACCCAAGTATTCATTCTTAGTGTATACGCCCAATGTATACGTCCAACAGGAACAGCATATACGCCCAACGTATACGCCCAACATTTTCAGCGTATACGCCCAACATTCTTAGCATATACGCCCAACATTCTCAGCGTATACGCCCGACATTCCCAGCGTATACGCTCGGTGTATGCGCCCAGCATATATGCCCAGCGTGCATGCTTCACATATACACTCAGCATGTATAACTGGCGTATATGCCTAGCACGCAATCCCTGAAGACGGCATGAAAATAGGACTTCAGAGCAAGATTTGGTACAAGGCACCAACTCATGCGAACAGAGCAATCATTATGTGTTGACATCATGCATTTTGGGGTCCATACGCTGAGCATGTACATCCTGCATGCTCAGCGTGTACGCCCAGGGTATACGCCTAGTAGATGCAGCACATTGTACACTTGTAACATTTCATTCTTTTGCACCCAGTCAACGTGCCACGTGTCACCCAACCCGAGTTTAACAACTAAACCTGTATAAAACCCCCAATTTTTCATTAGATCGAGGTTGGCAATTTTTGAGCAAACCAGAGACAAAGAGAAATAAAGACGCTGAGAGAACAGAGCAGAAACCTTGTACGCTGGACCATACCCTACACGTTGAGCATACATCTTTTATGCTGTGCCTGCAGTTGAACCCAGCACACAGTCATCCCTGCATCCACCGGGGCTATTCGTCTGCCTTGTGTCAGAGTCACAACTACGTTAGACCGGTCCATTGTAACTCTCATCTCGCAATAATATTGCTACATTTCTTTGCTAAAATCAGTTACAATTTCTCATTAATCGTTGCATGTTTATTGTTTATGCTCTTGTACATTTACGCTCTGTTTACATCAGCTAAGCCATTTACGCTTTGTTTTACATCAGTTATGTTATTTACATATAACCCAACGTATAGCATATCGGTGTACGTTCGGGGAAATCCTTGCCTGATCCACGTGCGGACCACTCAAGGTACTCTGCCTTCGTTAATTCCAGCTTGCCCTCAAGCGAAGGTAGGATCTTCTATGCTTGTTCGAGGATCTCTTGGTCTATGTTTCGTTCCAGCCGAAGATCGACGATTTTGGACGGTACACTACCTAGCTGACTTTCTGGTGATCGAAGTGAACAACAATGAAGGTGACTTCTCAATTATAATGGGAAGGGCCTAGCTAAGTACAGTAGACGCATGCCTTAGGATCCACGATCTTTCCTTGAAAATCTCTAAGGTAAACATATGTGGAAAGATCGAGAAGAGGAAAGTTCCATGCATCACATACAGTGATTCATCAAGTGATGACATGGAGGGATGCTCATCTCCTCCATGTAACAAGTGTGCCCTTGAAACTTTGCAACAAAGATGCCTGCATGTAGCAACCACACAGCCAGTAATAGACATCCCATAGTTAACAGCTACTCGTAAGAGCAGACAAATATGCATGGAAAGAACTAAGAAAACTCATGCTAACAATAAAAGCATATATACATTGGAACATGAGCATCACCAACTTCCACCCCTGAATCTAAGATCATCAATTGGGAGAAGTTCGACACTTCTTAGAAATTCAAGTAGACGCTCACTATTTCGGATCTCTCCCTTACAACTCAGTCATGGGGGAGATGGCCACCTATGCTAACCATATGGGGCCCTCAGTTCTTTTTCAATTTTTGTTTTACACATTTTTGTTTTACAAATTTCTTTAACTTTTCTAATTTTTGTTTTACAACATCGTTATACTTTTCCATTTTTTGTGTGAGTGTGTGTGTGTATCCACCCTGTAAGTTTGTCCCATAATAAGTGTTCAGATTGATGGTATGAACTATTTTCATATTGATTGCTAATGTTTAGTTTTTACCTTCAAGTTACAATGTTGATACTAAGGTATGTTTCTTTTGATATAGCAGGCAATGAGATCACTTCATCCATTCATCCACCAATTTCTATGGTTTCTATTGGCTTGGAAATGTACAGTCCCCTTCTAATAAGAACTTTAATGAATCGGTGATTAGGTATTTCTCAAACTAAGCAAGGACTCAAGGATTGCAAAGGGTGTGACTTCAAGGGAACTTGATGCTTTTGTGTTGGTCATTCTCTTGGGTGCTTATATGTTTCTTCTTAAGTTTTCATACCGTTCCAATGTTCCCCAATTATCGGAAGCTGAGACAATAAAAATAAGAAGTCTTTGCATGGTGTGGTTCTCACACATAAAAACACAAAACAACAACAAAACAAACAAACAAAGTGAGAATTCAAAGCACACCCCTTAGACAAAATAAAATTTTGGCTACAAGCACTGGTTATGGAACCAAAAGCGTTCCCTCTAACTAAGGCACTTCTCGCTTCCCATTCACTCCTTTGTTTCGCTGGAATGGTGGTGGCTCTTTGAAGATGCATCCTCATTATCCATGTGGATGGTTTAACCGAATGCATTGATGCGAAGTCACTAGAAGTGGTTGGTTTGAGGCCGGAGTTGGAATGAGATTTGCCAAGTCATATTAATTATAAACCACACAAGGGGCTGTACACCACCTTGTTCTTGGGATTCCATTCCTTTTCTTTTCTTTCCACCCTTTTCTCTCATTATTCACCTCATTTCCGGTTGTATCATTAGTGTATATATTTTGGTTGTTGCATTGTTTTCTTTTCGGTAAACTCTAGCGGTTAAGACTTTAACTCTTGTTCCAAAAGACATTCCCAAAGCCTACGGACTCTTTGAATGTGGGTTTGTCAGGGCATTAACGGCATGAGCCTACTTTGGGGAGGACCCACTTACCTTCCTATTTGGAGCATTACTTAACTTCTTTTCCTTAACATTCTTGCAATTAATTATTATTTTGTTCATTCCCATCTTGACATCGATTTCACTGATCTTTTCAGTTGTCCCTTTTTATCTATCTTTCTTACTCCTTTCCCTTCTTCATTCCAACACTACCGGAGGTTTGCGATTAGTCATGGGGGTATGAGGCCCACTTTTTTCGATTTTCTCCTAGCCTTGAAATTTTTTGATTTTCTGCCTAACCCCTACACCTTCGGTAGTCATCATTACGACATCTCCCGATTCATATTAGCCATACCACAACCTAGCCAATGAACCTACACTGAAGCAAGGTATTAATTACTTAATGATTCATTTACACTTACTAATATATGATTGTGTTGTGTGTGCAGATGGTGATCATGCAAACAACAGATTGGATCTGGAGCTGGAGCAAAACACCTGGAATGAAGTAACGCTGAAGCAGCTATACAAGGAGCAAGATCGATGGCGTGCTTATGGATGGACAACAAAAGGCGCAATCTTGGCGTTGGTAGCAGCAACACTTCTTTCTATCTTTCTCTTTCTCTCAAGCTACCAACAAAGGCCTGATGTCATTGTAATAAGGTGTTTACCCTTGTTGTCATGAACACCAGTTTTGTCAAGTCTTGTAATAATGATCAGTTCACATGTCATCCCATTAGTTCCATTCCCCTCAATAATTCCATACCTTCCCGATATTATTGTAAGGAACTCGAGGACGAGTTTTCATTCAGTCATGGGGGTATGATGAGATGCGATTTGCACAAGCCGCGATATTGCATACGCGATATCATGGCCGCCACGATATTGTGTCTTCCCCTATGATATCGTGTCTGCGATATCGCGGTCCACCGTCAAATCTATAAATAAGAGGGGACACTCCCCTCATTTGCATATAGAGTTAGAAGTAGCGAAGCTCTGGTGGATTGATCACCCTAGAGATAGAATATTTTCCATGTGCTCGCAATAGGAGTCCCCCAAGTGAACGGCTCTTCATTCGAGCAACTTTGTACCTAAACGCAAGTTGTGTACGGCAATAAAGACGAACTTTGTGGATAAACCTTGTAGTACATGGATAGGTTTATTTAATGTTAATTATTGCTTTCCTATTAGCACGGCATGAGTACGAATTGGTTACGAACATTGACGAATGTGTACGGCTAACCAAGGAATCGGCTACTCATCGTGATTAGATTCTCTCACCCTTATCTCCTAGAACGTGGGGTAAGTACGACTTGGCTACAAGCACCTACGGGTGTGTACGGTCAGTCAAGGAATCAACTGCTTATCACACTTAGGCTAGTTAAGTGCCTCAGTATGACCACTTCGAGCATGTGCGTTATGTGTGGTAATCCCAGTAACGATTAGCGTTCGGTAGCCACAGTTGCACAGTTCAGGGTGTGTACGGTAAGTGGGAATGGATGTTGATGCTAGTTAATTTAGACTTAGGTCCTTAGTTAGAGTTAGTTAGTTTCTTCAACCCTTCACCCTTTAGCATAGGAGATAAACCTGAAAAGACCAAAAAAATCATATACCTCAGACTTACTTAACCATACACCATGACAACAACAAGTAAGTTTGGGAAGACAACGAATGATTAACCCCAAGTTTTCCATGGGGCGTTTAGGCATTTAGCCTGCGGAGTTCAACCGGATCGCACATGCTACGCTCGTTTCGTATGGTTGAGTGTAGGGGTATCTTGCCACTCATCATAGGCGCCGTTGCCGGGGACTAAGTGTTTGTATGCCAATTAGAACATTAGGAAATCTTTCACATCCTTGTGAGCCTTAATGAACCTTCGGGTTAATCAAAGAAAAATTATATACGGTAACTTCGCACACCAATAAAAATGCCTTCTTCTCATAAGAGCAACTCACCGCCTAAGGACCATACTAGAGACAGTCGGCAAGATAAAAAACATAACCAAAATCAGCCAAGTACTAAGCAGTATAAGATGACATATACTCATTCTGATCAGTATATTCCTAATTTTACTTTTGTTCTCCATCAAGACGAACAATTCCGGTGGAGAGATTTGTAAGGTAACATAGTGTTACCCCCAGATCGATTAATCTCTCGCATTATTTTCCGTGCCTTGGTACAGATTGGCATGGAAGAACATTATGCTGAATACATTGCAGATGATTATGATATAAGGGATTATCATCCCACCACTTTGCAACATATGAGGGTCGAAAGGCAGGAGAGCCAACACACATTGTTGAAGGGCAAGGTTCCCGATGTCCTTAGTGAAATAGGAGACGAGGAACCCCTCATGGCGGGTTTCTTAGAAAATGATGTTCCTCCTCCTCATAATGGTGAAGAGGTTAGGCATCAGAGCCTTCGATCAACTATACATGCTACGGGCTCTGATCCCCGTGAACACGAACTGTTCATGGCTGGAACAACCACTCACACTAAGGACGGACACTTAGATCATTACGACGATCAGGGCCGAAGCAACCGAAGAGAAGGTAAGAAACATCGCCATGGTGATGGATCCCCTTCCTCTTCTCCTTCATCTCACCATTCACACTCTCCTCCCACATCTAGGTGTAGCCATCATGATCATAAAGGTGAGGATAAAGATAAAAGAGATGAAAGACCTCGACAGGAAGGTCGAGAGGAGTTAGGACAAGGGCAAGGACATAGGGAGAGTAGGGAACCACCACGTAGACATCACAGACGTCATGACAAGGATGATCATGATGAACCCCTACTTGCAACCCGAAGCATGCTAGACATCACAGAGGTAGTTAGGATCCCCACAAGGCACTTAAAAGATAGCAGGATCAAGCATTTGGATATAAATAATATCCAACGTTTTGAAGGGGGATATAATGCTAATCCTCAACATCATTTACAGGCATTCCACGATACCTGTGCCCTGAAAAATATAGATAATGAGTGGCAGAAGCTTAAGTTGTTCCCAAGGACACTCACCAAAGAAGCAGAGAGTTGGTATTGGTCCTTAGAACTGGAAACCATCAGGAGGTGGAGTACGATGCTTGAACTGTTCAACAAAAACTATCAGACGTACTCCAGAGTGTCCAATTTGAGTAAGCAGATCCAAGGCTGGAAACAAGGTGCTTATGAATCCTTGGATGCTACCATGGCCCGCTACTATACATTGCTACATCGTTGCCCGGGCCATGGGTACACTAAGCGGGATCAACTTCTCCACATCGTGGATGGGCTAAGGAATGAAATGAGAAGAACTCCTGGGACTTATGCCCAATGGAGACTTTCCCAACTTAGAGCCCATGAAGTTGAAAGTTTGTTGGAACAAGTAGCATAAGAAGAGGGTCAGCTATGTAAGAGGGAAAGTGCGGAGGAGTACAACCGCGATCCCTCCCTTCGGAAGAAGGGAGTGAAATTTTGTAATGAAGAGGATGAGTCACCAATCGAAGAGTTGGTGAATTGGAAAACTTTGCCGATCCAAAAGCTAACAACCAAGGTATCGGCCAAAGTAGATCAAATGTGAGATTCCTTGGACTTAAGAATTGAAACAGTTTTGAAAGTTGTAGAAGAGTCTAAGGTCGAGCAAAGTAGTGCCAAAGGAAAGAACAAGAGGAGAGATTTAAGCCCTGCACATAACAAGGGTAAGGGTAAAATCACTAACTCCGATGTGGCTGTAGATTCTGACACAAACAATGATGGTGGATGTGAGGTCTACTACTATGACCATCCTAAGGGATGTTGTCCTATTATCTCACATCTATAGGAGTCTGGGGTGTATGCATTAAATCCAAGACTTAATCAACAGAAAACACCCTGAAGGTTGCCTTATCCACAAGGTAACCCAAGGCAGTTCCACCAACCACTAACGTATTATCCAAGTGGAACTCCACCATAGCCCATCGAACAGCATTAGCAATGGCAATACCCACAATCATGGGGGATGCCATCGTCGAAATAACAGTACCCTTACTAGCAACCTGACCCTTATGAATATTATGTGAAGCAGCCAATTTCTCCAAGTGACTCTATGGGTCACGCAACCCCCAACTGTCACTACCAAGCTCGGGAGTACTTCCGAAGGACTCCTTGTCCTCCAGGAGACACTCCATACCCACACCATCCTCCTAATCCATCCACACCTCTTCCACCTCAAGTAGTTCCCGTAACACCTCCTGCTCCAACAATGCAAGGGGAACTTCCTTCTCAACTGCAGCAACATCACGCTGCAAGAGCTATAAATATCCAACCTGTAACTAGTTCTGAAAACTGTAAAAAGAGAAGACCTTACTTCAGAACCAAAGCCCAGACAAACTCTCGCAACAACAAGCAGTTGGGCACGTGTATAGGCCTCTAACCACTAACGCTTTGGAGAACCCTTTAGTCTAATAGCTAAGTATGCAAACGGTTATGTTGACACATACCGTAACTAACTGGATAAAGGTGGGCCACCTTCCCAGGAAACTATCTGATCCTAGGAATTCCTTAATTCATTTACAGATCGTGGAAACTGAGCCACATAGGGCTCTTCTTGAATCAGGTTCTAGAGTCAACTTAATTTCAAGAAAGATGTATCATGCCTGAAACCTACCCCAACTTAAGAAGAGCGACATTCAACTAGGGCTAGCAGACAAGTCCATCACCATTCCCTTGGGGTTGGTGGAGGATGTCATCACCACTGTGTGTGGTTGGCCCTACCTAGCTAACTTTTTGGTGATCGAAGTGAACAACAATGAAGGGGACTTCCCAATTATAATGGGAAGGGCATGGCTAAGTACAGTAGATGCATGCCTTAGGATCCACGATCTTTCCTTGGAAATCTCTAAGGTAAACATATGTGGAAAGATCAAGAAGAGGAAAGTTCCATGCATCACATACAGTGATTCATCAGGTGATGACATGGAGGGATGCTCATCTCCTCCATGTAACAAGTGTGCCCTTGAAACTTTGCAACAAAGATGCCTGTATGTAGCAACCACACAGCCAGTAGTAGACACC